>JAPQRP010051792.1:0-28777 GCA_037367295.1 Apogon hyalosoma | reverse complement strand
TCCCACCGACTGGTGTTGGAATCGAACCCAGGACCTTCTTGCTGTGAGGCACAAGTGCTACCCACTGCACCACCATGTCGCCCACTGTATATGTCCTTATCAATTATTTTGTGCCAGCATGTTTTTATGATGGATGTGCAATCCAAAACAATGACATCAACTCAAGGCATCTACAGTGATGGAAAATGCAAGATGACAGAATGCAGGTGGAAAAGAATAGACAGGCCTGAGTGTGTCTTTATTTCATTTAGAATGTGTCAGTTGAAATGTAATGTAATGATAATTCCATTAATGGAAGATGTACCAGTAGGCTGAAACAGCTTTCTACTCCACATGACTAAATTGATTGTGCATCAATAAAGGAGCTGATAAAGAAATGGTCCAATAAACAGAACTGATAATGGCATGGGCATCAATAAAATCTTAGAATTTCCCATTCCTAATTAGAATAAGGGGGTAAGGTGTGCATTATGTCTGTCAGTGTCCTGACAAAGATAGTGTGACACGACTGAGTGTGTGTGTATATATGTGAGATTGTGCGAGAAGAGACAAAAGGCTGTTTGATGGTACAGCAGTGCGAATGAGCTTGTTTGTGTGAGTGTGTTGATACAGAGAGGGCAGTGGTGGGAAAGGCCATGCCAGAGGTTCTCATCCCATGTGTATGTGTGTGTTACATTAGTCCCTCTTCCTGAGCTCAAAGAGTCTGCTTCTGACAGAGAACACACAGACATAACACAGCATTGTACCAGAAAAGAGTGTTATGTAGGAGAGAAGCTAAGCTGAAGAGGCTGGAGGTTGGAGATAAATCAGCTATGGTTGAAAAAGGGAACAGAAAGAAAAGAAGAGAAATATGGGCAGGAGATGAGGAAACAGAAAGGAAGACTATAAATCAGACAAAGGTGGAGAGCAGTATAACTTGGAACGGGAATAACAAAATTCAAAGGAGAACAAATTTAGCTTTTTCGCAATTCTGCTGTAACATGACAACTTTCAATAAAACAAGATGAATAAATCTGCGACAGGACAGTGTAGACTAATGAGTCAAAATCATCACGTCTGCCCTTAGGAAAGATGTGCCAATGTGTTGTGATAAACAACCCAAATACGGTCAGAGACAATGAGGGGCTTTGAGAGTAGAGATTAGTCACTTAAGAGGAAGAGGAAGATTGTGGGAAGTTTAGATATTTAAAAAAAAGAGTAGATGATGAGTCCAAAGGAAGATGGAGGCAGATTGGGAGCTCATTCTTCAAATGAAAATAGACAAACATCTGTACATTTAGATGGACAATACATGGAGCCAGATTGACTGGCTGGACTCGCCCCTCATTAGAAACAGAGGCTTTTTTTTGTTAAGAGACAGCGTAGTAAGTGTGAGGCAGGAAATCAAAGCATGGATCTTGTACTGTTGTGTACACATCTTTGGACCACAACCAAGTTGTAGCACGAGGTTTATGTTTTGTATATGGGTGTTTGTAGTGGTGTGTGGTGGGGGGGTAATCAGCTGAACAATGCCTTTAACTCACAAACAGGATCCCTCTGTTTCCTGTACTACAGACTGTCTCCTTAAACAATACACACAAGCTGACTCTTGTACTTTTGCACACATCCTTAAAGGCGTGTACGTTGTGTTGTCTCTTTGCAGACACTCTCACAATTTCTCCTCCAGAAACACCATGTGTGCCTGCATATGTCTATTTTTGTCAGTATGGGCAAATTCAGATGTATGGGTTTTGTTTCCCCCGTAATTACACACAACAAAGTCTGTGCTAACATGCAGTCTTCAGCCAGACAGTGTGCATACTCAGCATTAACACACAGTGTACACACAGCACACAGGGAGGCAGTCAGCAGCCTGTGCACTTTCTACCGTCAGTAAAAGCACACCTGTCCCAGCTGCTGTTTTGAAGAGAACAAGAAGGAAAGAAGGAATGTGCTTCTCTCAGTTTTCCTGTCAGCCCCTCACCCGGTCCAGCCATTTCAGTCTCCCTCCTCTTTTGACTTGTTTATCAAATGATCATGGTCAACTATTGTCCTCCTATTTATTCCACAGTCATTTCTGTCTTCCCCCAAATCATTCGTCTCACTGCTGTCAACTTATTCTTCCTTATCCTCCTCCACCTTGCACTTCTCCAAAATAACTTGGCTGTTCCTCAGTCCTGCTCCTACATTTATGAAATAGTTGACTGCCATGTTTTGTACACTTAGATCATCTGCTCTGATAATCAAGTTGGCCTTTGTGAACCTGTCAGCCATACAAGATTTATTAGCAAAAGGGTGAGGAGCTCACAAGCTTTTTTTTTTTAAAGAAAACCTGTAAAGGTCTTGTGAATGCAGAATATTTCACTGACTGGCAGAAAGCAACACATATAAAACAGCCCAAATTAACATTTATACCAAAGCTTTACATCATAGGTATTTACTGACATATGCATGCAGTCCCTGTTTTGTAAATGCAGTTGGTGTGGAAGGTATTTACGGGTAGCCATATGCAGCGGGAAGCAAGTGTCTCTCTATTCCCAGTTTTACCAGCTTCATTTTTGTTTTGGTTTTATATTCAGCATTTTTCCCCACATGACCTGGAGGTTGCGCAGCTGAGGGGCTTACCCAGGAGCATAATGCAGGCATCGAAGGTAACACACAAAGGCCACACCATCCTTTTTCCTCCTAATTACACATGCAAAAATGTGACTCTTCAGCTCTTTCCCTGCTCCCAGTTGGAGCTGTAAGACCTTTGCTCTGTACCTACCACAGAAATGGTTTATGAGTCGCCCTCCACTGTGTCCAAAGGATCCAAATTCTTCACTTAAATAAAATTTGTAATATTGCACTGTGAAAATACTTCACTCCAAGCATAAGAGCTGTATGTAAAACCATATCCACCCTTAGATGGCGTATATTTATTATCAGTACAATATTCTTGATGTATAGAAAGTGTATGTTGCATTTTACAGACGTAGATGTTTAATGTTGAACCCATTTTATGTAGTTTAATCAACAGCAATCTATCATCTTCCACAAACTCATATGTTTGTAGCATCAGTGTATTTCTAAAAAGTCAACTTTTCATGAGCTGAGAAAAACAGGCTTGTTTTCAGTTTTGGGACAATGTATTTTCTAGAAAATGAATGAATTTCGCACAGGAAGGATGAGAACTCTGCTGACCCACAAAGGAAAAACATGTAGAATCAAAATTATTGTGGTTTTCAGGGATGAAAGTGAATTAAAAAGTACATATGTAGATTAACTAAAGCTGTCAGACAAATGAAGTGGAGTAAAAAGTATAATATTTGCCTTTTAGGTGTAGTGGAGTATGAAACATAAAGATGAAATTCAAAGTAAATTAGAAGTGCCTCAAATTTGAGGTAAAATACATGAGTAAAAGTACTTGGTTACATTTTACCATTGCCAGAGGGTCTGACTTTGGTTCAGTATGTTCTGTCTTAGTGTCTCAAATTGTTTTGCTATCTTCTCCTTCTTCCTCCTCCACCTCCTGCTTCTCCTCCCCTTTATAATTGAGAAGAGTGAGTGAAGTGATATGCAGACAGCTAGTCATTAAGCTGTCAGAGGATAGCATATGGACGAAAAACACTGTCAGTATGGGCAAGCATACACATTTCACCTCCAATATAAATCAGTCTTGAGGTTTTGCTGGCAGAACTCAGTGACCAACATGCAGCATTACATGTATCGTAGACTATATAGATTTAATCTCGTTTAAAAAAAAAAGAAAAATCTAATCCAATATACATCGTGTCAGTGTATTGTTTCACAATTTAATATAAAGACAAACAGATGGTAAAGTGCACTTTAGCTCTTTATGGAGAACTAATGTTTTTCAAGTCTAAAAATGTCTCTCTCATATAAATACAAATGGAGCCTGAGGAGCTTTGGTCCTGTCTGAGCATGCTTTCTCGCTTTGGCTTCCATGCAGAACACACACATCTGTCTGCTTTGTGTGCTGAAGTGTTATAGTAATGACTTGGAGTTACTTCTGAATGGCGACCATGAAAATGGATTTGAGTTTTATTGGATGTGTATGTGTGTGTGTGTGTGTGTGTGTGCGTGTGTGTGTGTGTGTGTGTGTGTGTGTGTGTGTGTGGGGGGGTTCTGCTGATGTTCACAAATCTCTGCCGGTGGGGGACCTTCATTTCGTCTGACAGTTTTACAGGCATTTTTGTCTCTCGCAAAGATAGTACAGACTACAGTTGGAACTTGTAGAATTACTCAGTAGCTTTTATGGTGAGGGATGTGTGTCTATATGTGTGTGTGTGTAGGACATTATACGTCCACTGTGATTTGCAGAGGTGCTGAAAAAAGACAGGACACACAGCTGTTCAGGGGACTGGGAATGTGCACTTGCATTAGCAAACATTTCTGCAGCTTCCTGCACTGTATGCATATTTGAAAGTTTGCTACATCTGATTGTGTGTAACTTGGTTTGTATGGCACTCAGCATTTTTATCAGTTTGCTTCAGTCAAATCTAAACCAAGGTAATGATACAAAACTGGTTTTCTTAGTCAGTTTTAGGGTGAAAAAAACTGCATTGTACTGTGATGTACATTAACAGAAAAGAAATATTTAAAATGAAACAGCAGGTAAAATATCTTTAAATTCCATGTTATGCTGAAATATTGGAATAGAGACTAGGAAGGTTTGACAACACAATTCAACTGGAATTTCAGGTGAATTTAACACCAAGACGCTTTTACCTAACTTTTCTATGGAGGAGGATCTTTGGTTAATATGTATGAATCAAACTTCATCTGTTCTGTAGCTGAGAAATTATGCAAGAGCAGAGGTTGGATTAGGAACAGAGTGGAAAAACCTATTTTACCTCCCGAAGCTTAATTGTGTTTAATCTTTAGAAATAATGTGAACCAGCATGTCATTGATGTGGGTTTTATAGTTAATCAATTCTTCTTTTTGCCTAGTATATTATTTCACTAATACAATGAGTCATTCCTTTTTTCATTTCTAGGTAAACAGATGAAAAAAAAAACAGAGAACATGAATAGGAAGCTGAGAGGAAAGCCTTTTTTTTTTTTTTTTTTAAAGTGTAACTTATTAAAAACGCACAAACAAAAGGATTAGGCTGAAGGAACCAGACTGAAGCTGTAATATCTGACTTGTCATCACAGATTCGTGACCAGATAAGTCGGTGTTGACACAAGGTGCACCTGTTGCTGACTAACCCTCTCTTCAGAAAAGAAACATGTACAAAGCATAGACAATGTTACCCCCTATTGGCAAGACTGGATATTGCAAAGCCCTGCTGCAGACTTTGAAACAGTGCCTTATTGAAGTCAAGAGGTAATGACAAATGTGCAAACATTCTGGTGTTACATAATTTCTATATTTAACACGTTGATCTGCAAGGAATGTCTCTTTAAGTCACGCTGTCTGAGTGATAATACCTTGTTAAAATAATGTTCTTTCTACCAGTCCAACTGGCTTACCCACGAAACTGCTCCGTTCTTTTTGCTCTGCCTTCGTTTGCTGTTCTTCATATGATACAAACATTGAGCTATACACCACATTCCTCTGATTCTGTCGTTCTGTATCAAATGACATGCGTGCCATGACAACAAAAGAGGATTATTTTATTTACACTCTGTTGCACAAAACGTCCCCTTTACCTGTTCCAGCAGCTCTGGCACACTCAAATGATTAAGAGCGCACTTGTCCTTACATGTAGGTAGGCACAAGTTACTCAGAGACATCTAATTTCCATGACATTTAAACAAAGAGATTCTGTTTTTCTAATCCTGCCTCAAGTACTGTTTAGAGACACTCAAAATGTGACAACTTCATAGCACGCAGCAGTTTAAAATGACCAAAAACATGTTTATCAGTTTTACTTCGGGGTAAGAACATGACAGGTGATGAAGAAAAAAACCTTCAATCAGAGAGTAAGAAAAACCAGTTTGTATGGACTGTTAAAGGCATTCAATCTAGAAAAACTAAAATATATGTACAAATTAAAGTCCTGCCTGCATTACCAGAGGGAAATTGTGATTTTTTTGTCATTTTTTTGTTGCAGATGATCAACAATCATTTTGATTTTAAACAAATACTGAACAGTTCACATGTAGTTTGTTGTGTTCACCATTTGACACAAAGTGACTCAATATTATATTTATCTATCATTTATTGTTTTTTTTTCATGATATGATAGAAACATTCTGCCAGCAAGGCAAAGTCTAAGTTAGGAGATTTGTGATTCATAAGATGCTACACTCTAAAGTCATTCAGGTGCTGTGCTGTAAAACGAGTAGAGCTCAGACAATTCATCCAAAACACACACACAACAAAGAGTCACAGTTACTGATCTGGATGACAACCCCACCACACACACACACACACGCACGCACACACACACACTTTACAAAAACTACTGAATGTATCAAAATACAGTCAGAGCCAGTCAGTGTGAAAATATTACAATTTAGACAATCTTATGCGTTTAACCGTTTCATAACTGAAGCATAACTCATCTTGGTAAATAAGTAAATATGCTACTTTCAAGTGCAATAAAAGAAACATTATAGCATAAAAGTTTAGTTTAAGTTAGCAAAACCTCTTAATGCTAGCTCAACTCGTGTTAAATCCATTTCCTTTTGTTAGATTGTTAATATGTATGTGCAAATTGCTCAAACACCACAGTTTAACAGAAAAGGCCATCTACATCTTTCAACTCCATCAAAATGTACAACACCGACATGTATTCATATATTAGCAAGCCAGTACAATGACAACTTTTTTCTCTTTGATTTTTGTTATCTGAAAACAACAGCGGGCATGTTTCCCCAGATGAAATGCCAACACATGTCCTTTTGAAATGCAAAATAGCAACTATATAAAATACCAACAAGGCTGTTGAGACACAGGAGAGACACGTGATCCTGATGGAGCCAGCAGAACATTACAATTCAACAATCAGTGTTTTCACATTCTCTAATTCTGCAATATATACGCATTGTTAATTCTTGTTGAGGCTACAAAAAATAATCCAGAATATAAAAAAATTGACATACAGTACATTTGAGGTGCTTTTACATGTTAACTCTTATTTATCTGCACATACTGTATGCTTTAAATTGTACTTCCACTTGCATGCTAATTTTGTTGTCCAGTCATTCTAGGACAAATTCAGAAGTGTAAAGGGAGGACAGATTTTTCTTTATAATGCAAACAAATTTGTGTAGAAAGGTAACAAAAGTGGTCAAATGAATTCTGCATAGTCTTAAAATCATTCAGCCATAAATCCATAAATACGTTGCCGCAAAGATGTGCAGAAAGAAAGCAGGAAGAATTAATAAACAGACACAGCCAGGAGTGTGTTTTCATATTTTCAAGGCAGGTACAGATACATGAATAAGAACACCAATAATTATGGTGAAATCTTGAAAATCACACTGATCTGAAAAATGTATTAGTTTTACAGAGACACGTGAATCAAATACCGGTGTTTGACAGGTTCAAGGCATTTCATTGATCCATGAACTAACATTAGTTGAATAGAAACATCTCTGACTCCACAGACTTGACACAAACTTTAATCCGTGAATGAACTGTGCTTTTGAACAGTCTCCCTTACAATTTATTTGCCGAGGTTTGTTGCGCATGTTTGGATGGTCACCCTCCGGGGTGGAGGCTCCTCAATGCTCCGATTGGCCACGAGATCCTGCAGCTGCAGCGCCCCCCCACCGATGAAGCAGAAGGCCGGACACACAGGTGCTGAGCAGTCTACATGTCCTTCCCACAGGACACGCAAAGAATGGGCATCATAGAAGGTGACACGTCCTTTGTCACAGTCCAGACATACCCCAAGGCGCGGTGGCAGAGGGGCAGTAAGAGGATGAGGCAAGTTACTGTGACTGCTACTGTGGGAGTGGGAGTGGGCTGCTCCATGGCTTTGGCTGTCCCCCTGACTCTGAGTATGACTATGTCCTTGAGGAAGAAGGATCTTACCCATGCCCATGGTGAGAAAGCAGAAGGGAGGGGAGTCCTGTCCGTCCTCTGCACCGCTGTCATGGCCGCTGTCGGGGTCACAGCTTGGAGGAGGCACAGGTCGAGGAGAAAATTAGATTAAAAAAGAAAAAGGACCCAGTATTTGAGCACAATAAGATGTAGGCATAACTTTGCTTTTTACTTCCAGTCATTCATTGCTTTATGTTTAATTTCCTTTTACTTTTATTTTCTTACAAAATCTTTTAGGCACATGATTTGAATTTTTGTGGCTACACAGTATAACCCTTTAGAGCCAGAATATACAGTAATTTACTGACAATATCATTGAATAATGAGAGTCTTTCTGCTCAGACGTTGTGCTTACTGGAACTGTAAACCTAACCAAAGCTCTGACCACATTTGATTAGATTGTATAACTGCACTACACAATACACGTGAAACCTGAGAGAATGAAGAATATAGCTTATCCAATTTAAGGCATTTTTGACAAAAACTGATGTTTTTTTAAACAACATGCAGACAACAATACTTGGCCCTCAACAGCAGTTGGTATCAGTAAAGTTACAAACAACTTTAAAATATAAATTCAGATCATATGTATTCAATAACTAAATATTAAAAATAAAAAGTATAGAGTCATCATGTGTGACTCTTCTGCTGGTTAAGGGCTACACTCCCTTGATGAAACCGGTACTGGTTGTAGTTCATGGAGTATTTTATGTAACAAACAACTAAGTAGTCTTGCAAAAATCTTCAGCATTATATAACACCAAAGCCACGAGTAAGCTAATGTCTGAGTATAATCTGGAAATCAACATTATGCATGTGTGTTTTTTTTTAATAGAATAACAAGTTATGTCACGTTACGTCACGTCACTTTACATTATGTTACGTTACGTTACGTTGAGGGTTACCGAGGGCTGGCCATGTCCTGAGGGAGATGAAACCACTCTTGTAGCTTAGTCTCCTGACCTACTCCCACCTGTACATTAGGGAAAAA
This sequence comes from Apogon hyalosoma, assembly GCA_037367295.1. Classification (NCBI taxonomy): domain Eukaryota; kingdom Metazoa; phylum Chordata; class Actinopteri; order Kurtiformes; family Apogonidae; genus Apogon; species Apogon hyalosoma. Next base: position 19,805 of record JAPQRP010051792.1, on the reverse strand, counting down.
AACAGAGAAACAAAGTGTTTATTTTGGGCTAGACAGTCTGTTTTTAAGAGGCTATACAGAACTATTAAAAGCAACCTAGTTTGCATCCCACTTACCTTAACTAGGTAAGAACCAGGCTCAACAGAGCATGCCCAGTAGTGTCTGCCTTGAGTGACAGCTAAGTCAGCCACCAGCAGGTCAGAAGTCAAATGACAAGAAGTAAGAGCGCGATCTGCAGCCTGCAGGAGTGAAAGGCCTGGCACACTGCGGGCATAGGTCAGGCCTTTACCTAAAGCCAGCCGGTCTGCATGTAAACCCCAGCGAGAGTCCAAGGAGAAACTCAAAACTGAGAGAAGAGGAGGTGAAACAAGGGTAAAGGAGGGTTAAAGAGGGACAGAGATGCAAAAGAAGGCAGGAGGGAGGAGGGGTTAGATCACAAACTGACAACAGTCTGAACATGTAACAGTACAAGAGCTGAGAAAGAGCAGGGGTAGAACACAGAGTAAAAGGGAAGATAAAGAGGAAATGTGTGTTCACAAGGAAAAGGAAAAATATGTGACTTCTTCAGTGAAAGCTAGAAACTTACAGTGAGCTATTTGATTACTTTTTTTTTTTTTTGTTAAGGGGATGGTGACTAATAAGTAGTCTCATAAGGAATAATAAGAAAAATCCAAAGGCGCAATGATTTTCTTTGATGCAAAGAGAGATATTTGGAGTAAGATACAAAGGTGGAAAAAGACTGACTGGAATAAAACTGGGATGCAGAACAGAAAGGGATGATTTAGTGCAGAAGCTAAAAAAAACAAGAGTGGAATGGGGAATGAATGAAAATAAAGGATGGAGAGAAAAAGAGAAATTAGTCAAGTGGATTATAAATGAATGCTGGTATGTTAAAAAAAGTGCCATTTTTTAATGCTTGTAAATCTTCTTTCAGGATATTTTCATCTAAACTACTTACATTTCACTTCTTTATACATTAATCTATTGCATAAAACCATACTTTCTATCTGCCTTTAAGAAGAGTGAAGAGATGGAGGCAGTGAAAGGCAATGTATATAAAGTGTAAAGGCTGAATAATATACTGCACCAGAAGTAGGATCTCACCAGGTGCAGGTGGAGTGTGGAGATAAACCTCTTCGCTGTATTCTCCAAACCCAGCCTTGTTGCAGCCTCTCACCCTGAGCACATACACACTGTCCATCTGCAGCCGGTCAATCACAGCTGAAGTGCCTCTCACTTCATCCAGGCGTTGCCATGCTGTTTCTGCATTAGGGGACCTGGTGCCGCCCCATGTGGCTCCGACTACTCCTGTTCGTCTCTGGTATTCAACAGAGAAATGCCAAGCTGGAGCCGAGTCCTGAGGGAGGCGCCAGCACAGAAACAGATGATCGTATGCAAGTGTCTTCTGAGTGTCGATGACTGGAGCAAGCGGTGCTGTGGAGGGAAGAAAAAATAGCTTAGTATGGCTGCTCAAAAGTTATGCAAATTTACACACATTCACAGAATCAAACATCCAACCATGTATAAACTCCAAGCTGTTGATGAGTTTGATCTCTCGGGATGCGTCGAGGTGAAAGTGTCTGAAGGATGGATCAACAGAGAGGGAGAAACACTGGAGGTTCTCTATAGCTTTCACCAGCCTAAAAGGACAAAGATGCAAAGACAAAGTGAGGAACAGTTATGAAATAGATGGAAAAGGGAGACTAGTATAAAAGAGCTGAGAGTAGATTTCTGAAATAATTGACATGTATGACTTTGTCAGTATAAGGAACACATGTATTAGAACAGAAAAATAAAAGTAAATGAAAAGTCCAATGTCTGTTTTGATTTGAGCAAACTGTATTACTTTCTCAGAAAACTGAACATGAAGATGATGTAAGACAACAGAGAAAAAATATTCAAGGTATTTCAGCTAAACTGGTAGTCTGAAATTTACTAATTATTGGATAAAATGGACAACTCCCCTAGAAGATGAGACACCCCAATAGGACAACACCTTATTATTCTCCTGAAAAATACAAATATATCTGAATATCTGTGTGTTTCATAATCAACATGTGTAAGTATGCACAATAGGAAGATGTGCACAAATGTCTATGAAAATGGTGGAAGTACAATCATGTCAGCAGGTGTATGTATATCTATTGGGATACCAGTAAGTAGTTGTCCGTGTGCAACAATCTGTACATACGCTTGTATTTGTAGACTTGAAGGTGGATGTATGTCCTCAAATACATGTAATAGTAAAATATATGAAACTCCTTAATGAATGTTAAAATACAGCAGCCAGTTCTAGTAGACAGATGCAGGTGCCCATTCTATGCTGTCTCAATGCTTGCAAAGGATGTCACAGAGGAATCATTCCACACATGTGGACATGATCTGACACAACATGAGAATATATCTGAATGATCTGACATGGACTGAAACAGGACAATACCTAAGCTAATTCAACCCTCTTATCATGATGGAATAATATTGTGACTCATTGACCCATTTCGTTACCTTTGTACTTTAGGTTTTGATACTTCTCTGTCTGTGCTTGTTGATGCTCTTCTTGTGTCTTTGCATTTTTGTGCTATTGTCTGCTTGTTAAAAAATGTAAAATCTGTCAGAAATAAAATATTTAAAAAAACTGGTAGTCCGGCTCACTGAATGCACTCTGGTGGAAGAAGTGTAAGTGTTTCAATAATGCAGTGACAAGACAGGGAGATTTCCTCCTTTACCATCTGCACCACAGGAAAGAATATCTGAGCTGCAGCTACATGCTGAAAATGTTATTTTATTTATTTAGTTTCACCTTTATTTAACCAGGAAGTACCCCGAAATAAAACCTCTTTTTCAAGGGAGACTTGGAAAGAGGCGCATTGGTACAATATAAAAGAACAGACAAAATAAAAACTTACATACAATTAATGCAACATGAAATCACTGAGTTCCAGTTTAAAAACTGAAAAAAAAAAATAAAAAATTTGCAAGTTATGTTTGACCTGACACTATTTTGCGAAGTCCCTGTCACTGTATCCTGTGCCTACTGCTGACATTTAAAGAATGAGTCGAACGACCCAGAGAATTTTTACCCCTGCTGTAGAATGATAGTGTATGGCGCCAGATCTTCAGAGCTGCCACAGTGCTGATCAAGTGTGGATATAGGTCTGGCTGTACAAGACTTTTATGCTAATTTAACATGTTACACAGTGAAAGAACTGAGAGTTGCAGAGATATCAATAAGCCAAACCCATTTATCCTTCCTGTTGGCATGTAGCTGAATGGGTTTTGCTGCACCTGCCTGTTGTGTGTGACTCTGGCAGCCTGTACAAAGCAGGGTGGATCAGTCTCCTTCAGCAGCTCCTGGGTGTAGGCCATGAGGCCTGCATGCTCCTGAAGGCTTCGCCTCTCTGAAACCTGGACAGACAAGGCCTCCTCCCTCCTGCTGCGGGACCCCTCCAGGGCCAAGACTAAAGCTCCCTGACGCTCTGCTACTGCTGCTTCCAGCTCATGGATACAGTGGGTCAGATGATGCATAGCCACTGTGCTGTTTGCCTGCACAGACAGAGAGGGAAACACAAAAAGTAAGCAACTGTGGAGAAACTGTTGCAGCTAAGCAAAAACATAATGACAGATTAGGTGTGACAAACACAGAGACAGAGGTATATCAATCACCAGTACCAAAGTGTGCCATTGTAATAAAGCCCCAGGCCTCTAGGGGGCACAATGATAACCCCTATCCCTACAGTAGCGGAATGGAAGAATAAGGGGTTCAGTTGTACTGTTGGATGAACGACAATACAATCCAGGCCCCTTTACACCAGATGTGAAGCACTTGGGTTTTATTTATTTCCATTTTATCCTTCTTGATACTTGTGCTCCCCGGGATCTGAAGTATTGTACTTTTTGCTCCATTAAACTTGACACTTAATTGCTTATTTCATTTTGCAGGAAACTGTAAACAAAATATTTGAATATTATCATGTGATGTGGTACTATACTACTAATTACAATATATACATATAGTGTATAAATTATCTAAAATTAGCTCCCCATTGCTGAGTTCCATTAAAGTGCTGAAGTGCTGCATGTGTTCATTACTGACAACAACACAATCTCAGCAGTTCTTTTTTCTCTGATAGCATGTTAGCATCCGATAGCAGTTATGTTAATAATTCAGTTAGAGCCCAGTAAACCCCTCCTATCTATGTTGATAGGTATTAGTATTGAATGGCCACGGCAAGTAAACCTAAAACAAATTACAGTAGAGCAAATGACCCATATTTAATCAAAGACAGAATAGAGAATAGAGTCCCTGATGTTGTTATGGGAAATCTTACTAGTTGAATGTTGCTGAAGAAATCTGAGGCTTACAGAGGGGTAATGAATTTTAAAAGCCTTTTACTGTATCACCTCTATGTTTAATCATATTAACAGTAAAAAACATGTTTCTGCTGTTATGACCTTCATCAGGATAATTTAATAATAGTTGTTCCTTATGGATGTTAAATGATATTTGTACAAAGACATAAAGAGTAAAATACTATGACAAAGCAAAGGGATGAAAAAAGTTTACCTCCATCTGTTTAATGGCAGCTTCCAATTGAGTGATTTGGCCCTGTATTACCTCCTGGTTTGCCAAAATGTAGTTGACTTCCTTGGTGACTTTGTCCTAAAGGATCAAAACAAAGTTCATAGTATGGCTGCTGACTTCAGTGTTAATGTGTTCACAGTGACAGTTCACAAACTCACTTTGAGAGCTTGGTAAGCCTGCGCTATAGGCAACACTTTGTGTCCATGGTGGACACGCCGGAGCTTACAAAATGGGCACAGTAACTTCTGGCAGTTACGACAGTACCACTGCAGTCGTTCCTGCTCATGCTCTGTACAGGTTAAGACCTAAAGCAAAAGAAGAGGATTAAAACACAGTGACAGCAGACGAGAAGGTATAAATTACACAAAAAAAGACACAAACCTTCGGTCGAAAGTTGTTGGTAGGTAAAATGTGTTCATGCTGGGCTCGAGGGGTTCCCCAGGGGTGGTAGAGTTTGAAACACTCATTGCAGAAGTTAGACTTACAGTCAGCACAGCCCTTAGTGGCCTCCAGAGACTGAGGAGGCTTACAGAAACCACACATGATGGCAACACTGCCCAGACTTACTGTGTGCCTGTACCTACGGGGCAAACAGAGGGGCAGGGAGATAAGGGCAGGGTTAAGGCAATTCTGCTGGTACTAAAAGAAAAAGAAAGCAAAAAATGAGGTCTTTAAACCCAAAACAGGGAAGATTGAGCTCATCTAACTTTGCCCTGCTTTCTTTTCAGTAGTTATGAGTGCAACTCTTTAGCTGCCTGACCTGAATACATCACCAGCAGCTGCCTTGTTAGTGCATCCTGCGCAGTAAAACATGCATCGTCACACTTTCCTGACCAACACAACCACTGCCTGGGGAGGGAGCAGCTGCACCCATCAAACTGCTGCGTGTGAAACTGGCAAACCGCCTATCCCCATAACTCTGTTAAGCATCTCTGAATACTTTTTCAAAAGCAGCTCCACTCACTTTGATCTCCTTTACATGAAGTGGTAACGAAAGAGGAAGAAGAGTCTTCCACTCCATCCTTGCACAACATAACTTAGTTCAGGATTGAGCCTTTTTGTTAGTGTTGCTGTTTTGCACTGCAGTGTTTAGGCTGTATCTGCAACTTGTAGTCAGGCTTAGCCTTGGATCAGGAGTAAAAGAAAGATTCATTGTTGAAACTCCCTCCAACAAATGATTTCCTGTCTCATTTATAAGAGAGTATTGACTAAGCCTTTCAGTCATTGCTTTACTTCACTGCCTGCAGATTGATTAAAGGGATTTTTCCTCTAACCTCTGATTACATTGTTTCTATTTTTTGTGGATAAGCTGAATGATGAAATTACAACACATCCAAAGTTAAGTTTGAAAGTCACTGAAAGAATCTGACTGAGCTTCACTATACACTGTATTTACTGTGTTGTGTGCTGAAGTCTGTGCCTGCACATACCGCTCTACAATGCGCTCCAGGGTGAGGTTGCGGAGGCAGTCTGTCAGGCCTCTCTCTCCAAGCTCCACATCATGCTGACAGGAAGGACATGGGAACAGCATGGGGGGAGGGGCAACGTCCTTCCGTCGACGCCCTGGGTATGTTCCGCACACTGAGAGAAGGACACAGGTGTGGAGAGAAAAAATGGATGGAGATGAAGAGGGGAAAAGAGCACAGAGGATGGATAATGGGAATGAGGAAGGTCATTATATAACAGGAAAACAATGAAGAACTTCTGCTTGTCCCTCTCATACAAAAATGCTGCATATTAATCAAGGATTCTGACACATTTTCCATTTCAAAACTCCACACTGTAGACCAGACCATATTTAACATCTAAGTACACATAACCAGATGTCTGTTGTGTGAAATTAAATGATTTAAAAATTCAACAGTTGGTAGATGGGTTACCGTTTGATAATATATGATGTGATGTTGCCAAATAATTGCCAGACAATTGTAACTGAGCTGCTCTGGCCTTCTACCCCAAATGCCATGAAAAACATTCTGCTTGTAAGATCAATTCTGTTATAGAAATGTTGTATTATACATGTTTTAGAAGAAAGAATAGAGGCTATAATGTAGAAACACAAATATTTGACCATTCTTTTTTTTACTTTTCCATACTTTTCAGAGCTGCAACTCAATTTCCATATTTTTTTCATTCTTTGTAAATTTGATAATCATAAGTAAAGGTTAGACACCAGAGCTACTCATTAAGGAGTGGATGCTTAATGCTCTCACACACAAACTGTGCTCGACAGATGCTCAGTGCCCTTTCTGTCCCCTTGACTCTGCCCCTTACTCTACATGTACTTAAATAAGTCAGGAGATTAATGCATAAAGCTCTGGATGAACCGATGTGTCAGCTAGATCACCTATGTAACAGGACAGTGACGTCATCCAACACATCATTGCATTTTTAAAAGATGACTTCACTCTTTCCTCACCAAGATTGTGAGATCATACAGTTTTTCTCCCACACGGATGAAAACTGAGTTCTAAAGGACCTTAAATTGTAAAAAAAAAAAAAAAAAAACAACAACAAACAAACAAAAAAAAAAAAAAAATGCATACACTAAAGAGATGTATTGTCTGCAAACCTGTTCTGAGGACTTGTTCCAGGCGATCAGGGGTCCTGGGTGGGGGTCTGCGTGCCTGGCGTGGGGAGCGTGTGTTGGGTGTAGAGGCTGGAGAGTTAGGTTCAGGAGGGAGGTCTGGAGGAGGATAGCCTCTTTGCACCAATACTTCAGCCGCACACAGCAAGCACACACTGTGCTGGCAAGGCAATAGGATTGGCTGCTTCACCATCTCATCACACACTGGGCAGTGAAGCTCCCGTTCCATGCTCTTCATGTTGGACTGAGGGAGAGCAGAAGAGATTTTCAGAAGTAGGATAAAAAGTAGACAAAGGCTGAGTCACTGGAATTAGTAAAGGTTGCTCTTTACATTCAACAACTCCTGTGACCTGAAAAATGTATATGAGATGTGTAGGTGGACACAGCGAGAAACAGCAGACACGATTGATTTTAGACACGCAAAGCAGAAGGCACATAAATGCAGAGAAAACTGCATTTCGTGGCCTCATGAATTAGTCAGTTTCCTATGATATGGATGGAGTCATGTATTTTCACTTTCCTTTAGAACAATTCAGATGCAGAATTTGCTTAGAAAGCTCTGAGAGATGAGACCTGTAACCATGAGGGAGGATTACATGAGGGTTAAATCAATAAAATAAATATAGGTTTCTGCTCTTTTCTTCGATTTGGCCGTGGGCTTCGCATTTACACAAAGCTATCTGACTGCTGAGGCCTGCTCAGCGTTGCAGCGCTGCATCCGGTTTCTATGACAACCTGCATCATCCCTGCCTTCTCATCGTGTGCGGCCCGTAAGAATTTAAAGCTAGTGTTAGCCAAAATGTTGGTTGATTGTAGACATCACAAATCTACAGCTTTTTTTCCCCCACTAGATACGTCATTTTCGGCCTTGCTTTTATCGTACTGAAACAGTGCTTTAGATGTAGATTATCTTTAAAAGGCTCAGAAAAAGGGAATTACATTCTTACATCTAAAAGGCTAGTGTAATCAGACAGGAGAAAAAAAAAAAAACATGATATCGATAGTAAAATTCGTCAACAGTATTAAACGAGGATCACACTTACACTGATTCGAACCAATGCGTCCATGATAGAGGTAAACGTTTGTAACTCCGCTTCGGCCATGCCTTCACGCGTGTGTGTTTCTCTCTGTAGGATGGTAATTAAAATCCTTTACCAACCTGAGCTGGTTACAGTGTGTTAGATTTATAAATAGTGCCAGCCTGGGCTTGGACTGGTGATCACAGCAGACTTGATGCTTTGGGTGCTTGCTGTGTGCTTCTGCGCACACGCTGTTCGGGGTTGTCTGTCTCCGAGCGGACAGGACGCGTTGTAGAAATGGGATGGATGGGAGGGGGAAGAGGGTGTGTGTGTGTGTGTGTGTGTGTACAGCCGCATTGCCCAAGGAACAATGTGCACAGTTGGTTGTTTATATATTGTTTTAATAATTACTTCTCACCTCAGGACGTAAAACCATCGTGTCTGGTGTCGTCATAACCATTATCGGTGTGAGGGTACCACATGTAGCATACATATTCTTATGAGATTTTTAACTTTCATAACCGTCTACAGCTGTCAGATAATGGGATATTACCTCCAGACATTGAATTTATCACACAATAATAATTATCGGTGGCCCAGTTTCTGAACATGCCATAAGGTGGAGGTATTGTGTTACGAAACCAAGAAATGTCCGTTCTTAAATGTGTCCGTGTCGAGAACCATATAGTACTGCCAGGTCGTAAACCCGGGCAGTAATAAACGATGCACTCATTTCAGTTGTTGTAGCAACGACGACGCAAAAGCTATGAGTGACGGCGTTTGTATTCAGAAGTGTACACAGAATTGATAACGACACTGAAATGTTATCCTAAGTATCACTTTATTAATCGAGTTTAAGTTGAACAGTGAACAGTTGTGTGTCTTCTGGATAAAGTTAGCTTTAAGTTAGCTTAATAATTACACATTCCAGTTAGCGGTTAGCTTTGAGTTACTGAAGACCTACAGAAAAAACTGTAGTAAAACTGCATTACGTGAAATGTTTCTCCCTATTTAGCATTAGTTTTAAGAATCGTTTATCTGACTCCATTCAGATATTCAGCATGTCCGCGGTTACCAGCCTTGTTCCAGCACGGTTCCTCACTATCATCGCTCATCTTGTCATCGTTATAACCATTTTTTGGTCGAGGGTAAGTAGACACAAACAAACTGTACTAAGTTGTTATGTATATAGTGCCCCCTAACCCTGATTAGTTAGGGTGGTAACTTTTTTGTATTGATTAAGTAACTGATATGTCTGCCTAGGTATTTAGTCTCTCTGAGCTTGTGTTTTTGCACAGTCCACTGACCTGTCTATAATGTTTGGTTTATAGGAAAACAATGTAAAGGCCTGCTTGCCTTTGGATTTCACTCCAGAACAATATGATAACGAAGACAAAAAGTAAGAATGACGCTGGCACAGACTTTCACACACTTAAATGTAAACTCAGTAGTGATATATTTCTCTGTTCTCTCAGATTGGTGGTGGGACTGGCAGTCACTCTAGGACTGTTTGCCATAGAATTGGCTGGTTTCTTCTCAGGAGTGTCCATGTTCAACTGCAGCCAGGGTCTCCTGTGTATCCTTATTCTGCATGTGACACCATATATAAATAGAGAGCATGTAGCTGTTAATATTAGGGTTTTCACAATATAGGTTTGTTTTTTTTTTTCAACATTTTCTACACACTTAAATGAGGAGCTGGTGTGTGGGGTATAGGTTACACCTGAAAATAATGATAAAACTCTCCTCCACATAGTCAGGCTTCTTTAAAACACGATTACAGCATTTTAGTTTGTCGAAACCATCTTGTGGGAGCTTCTCAAAAACATACAGCATACTTTATACACACATTAGCCATTCATCCTCATATAAGAGGACATAAACTGTCAGCCATGTTAGACAAGATGATGTCACAGCATCATTCTTCCATTTAACAAGGAAGGTTAAAGAAACCAATAATCGGCACAATCATATACACACAATTATTTACATTTCTTCTAGTTTCTTCCAACATTTATGTCAGTGAATGGAGATGTAGATCTTTTATCATTTTAAATCAGATCATTTATTATTTTTTTCTGAGAAAATATACTTTTTTATTATCAGGTGGATTTTAAGTGATAATGGCTTTGAAGGAGCCCAACAAAGTAGTGTCAGTTTGATTCCATGACTCCATACATCTGTGCCTTTGGGTCTTTACCTATTATAGCCACAGGAGTCCATGCGAGCGCCTCAGTGGCTCTGCTTTTCTTTCTGTTTGAGCAGTGGGACTGTGACATCTACTGGTGGATCCTTGCCATTTGCAGGTTGGTGAACAGACTGTACACTAACCCTGGTCCTCAAGAGCTACTATCCTGCATATTTTAGATGTATCCCTCTTACAACACACCTGATTTCAATGATAAGCCTATCATCAAGCTTTGTAGAAACCTGATAATGACCATTAGGTGTGCTGGAAGAGGGAAACATCTAAAATATGCAGGATAGTAGCTCTTGAGGACCAGGGTTGGTGACCCCTGCTGTACGTGTTAGGTCCCTGAGACAGTTGTTTTTCCTGACTGATGTTTCAACCAGCACTGGCTGTCCACTGCAGTGCATCCGTCTCCTTGTCTTTTTTTGTATTTGAAAAGTGGGAATGCTGGACATACTGGGTTATATTTGCCATCTGCAGGTTGGTGTGTGTCTCTGTTGATGTGTAGGCATACATAAGATTTCAAAGAGAAGAGTGATAGTACAATTAAAGACAAATAACTTTTGATTATGTGTAGGTCTAATATTTGTACTGCCTGTAATATTTGTGGTTGCATTTTTTTCTCTGTTTCCTCCTTTAGTGTGCTTCCTACATTTGTGGAGATTATCCTGTTTATTGCTGTTTTTGGACTCAAGAAAAAGCCGTTATAACTGATGTGAAATGTCCAAAATTAGTACAGTAGTATGTTTTTGAACATTAGTTTCAGTTAAAGGTCTTGAATTGTTAAAATTTCCTGTCAAGAATATTTTTTAAAAATGTGTTTTCATATGTTGTAAATGTAATAGCTACATCATTTACATTGTCATTTTTACTTCTAACTTGTCAGGTTGGTTAGTTTTTTAAGGATGTATACCAAAAAGTGTGTATGTATAAATAATTAGTTAGTTTCTTTTCTACTGCTGCTTCAATCTGAAATAAATTTTGTTTCTTAAATTACTCCACTGAATGTTCTTTGTACTCTGTGTTTTATCTTTTGGGATAATTTTGCCTTGCATATGCACCCTCTTCACAACACGCAGAAAAATCATTACTCACTAAATGCATTCTCTAATCCTAGTCATGGTAGAACTTATGAAATAAGACAACACAGTTTTGTATTGCATGACAAATACTATATGTATAATTACTGAAAACATTATATAAAACTACAGTGAAACATGAAGAATGCCTATGAAGTAGATTTTTAAAAAGAGAGAATATAATTAACAGGATTTTTTTCAAAGTGAAACTGAAAATTTAGTTTGTTATTTGCTGGATCTAACATACATTTGCATTTAATATAGATAAAAGGTCTCAGTCCATCCATGAAAATCCTGTCTGTGTTGTGTCTCCTGTGGCAGAGGACCAGCCTTCATTTCCGGCTCCGCCCATTGGTCCTACCTGTCATTCGGTCCGGGTTGTCAGATTTTAGTTCCTAAAGCCGGGACATTTAGCTGCCTCCAAGAAGTGAAAGCTGATTCACCACCATTTATTTAAAAAAGACATTTAATTACTATCGAAACATGGGTATGTATTGAATATTTTCTTTGTATTTGAAAAACAGTATATATAAGTACTTAAATGTAGTGTACTTGGCTCCAATAACCTCGGCCGTGCTAGCTAGCTAGGCTAACGACTGTTAAACTAACGTTAACGCACACCATTAGCAACGTAGTTTTGGTTCAGGTTTACATCACTCCTCAGACTACTTTACATTAAGTAGGAGATGTGATTTGCAAGGTTTGCTGTATATTTACAGGTGTAAATTTTACTGTTATGAAGCCGGGTTGGGTCAGTTCAATGGAAAGCTAATAAGTCGGAAATGTTAATGTGGGAACACTGACGTGGCATTACGTTATGAGGTAAACCACAAATAATTCTAATATATATGGCTGATATTTAATTAATGTTTAAACTCTGTTAGTGCTGACATTGTTTATTTTAGGCGTATTCTGAGCAGCAGAAAGTCTTAACACTGCGTCGTATGGATGTGGTGGGAAAAGTATTCAGATTATTAATAGTACTGCAATGCTACTACATGTAAATGTTCTGCATTAAACCCTTGCGTTTGAAAAGCATTAACTGCTTCCAGCAACATGTGCTTGTGTAATGGCAAGTAAAATTTATATGATTGTATTTTGTTTCATATTGCTGCAGTAATGTCTGTTGTATTTTACTGTTGTAGATGTTGAAGGTTGAGCTCAACATACCTGATTTATAAACTGCTGGGTAATTGAATTTTTAACAGTATGTCATATTCTTTAAACTGCTATAGTGTCCCCATCCTGAGAGAACGACGTCTCTCAACTTTAATGTGCTTAGATAAACAGACTTGTTCTGAGCTGTTTTCTCAACATATCCAAGAGGGTTTTAGTGTAAAGTTAATAAATAAATAAATGGATGTTCAATCCTTCTACTTATGACAGTCTTCACTTTTGGAGATATGTGGTATTTCCTTGATTAGATGAAGGTAAAAACTCAACCTGAAAGGTAACTAAGCTGCCAGACAAGTGTAGTTAAGTAAAAGGTACATCATTTACCTCTGCAGTGTAGTGGAGTGGAAATATTAATTTGCAGAAGAAGAAAATAAAGTATTTGATTACCTCTGTTTAGATCTCACAGTTTCTACCTGAAATTATGGTAAATTACAGGTCTTTACTCAAGATTTTGCTTTGTTCGCATATGCTTTATCAAATATATGTTGGATTGAGACTCTGTGCCAGTTTTACTTGACCACCCTTAGTTTTCCTGACATGTCATTGTTTCTGAACCATTTAAGCGGTGAATACAGGCACATCCCTGGTGCTGTCCAGTCTGCTGTCAGTCCTGGTATTTGCTGGGATGCAGATGTTCAGTAAGCAGCTTGGTTCCACTGAGTGGCTCACCATCCTGGGAGGTTTCCTGGGATCAGTCCTTTTCATCTGCTCCCTCACTGTATCCTTTTGTTTGTGCTGAACTGCTTTTGTTTGATTCCCCTCAGTAGCTTTTGTTCTCTTGCTTCATTAACATAAAATATCTAGTGCATAGTGGAATTGTTACTGTGTTTGGCATTAAATGTTTTAAACAGAAAGCTACCAAGAAACAGGAACCTTTGTTTAGTCTGTGACGTCAATATATTTAAATTGTGTTCCACCTAAACGTTATTTCAGGCATTTAATAACCTTGAAAATCTGGTTTTTGGGAAGGGATTCCAAGCCAAAATATTCCCAGAGAGTAAGTGAAAAGACCCCTTTAATGCAAAGTTGGTGTTCCATTTCACAAAATTCAACATTTTTAATTTATTGTTTTATTATCCGTCCTCTTAAACACCAGTTCTGTTGTGCCTGTGCCTGTCACTGTTTGCCTCCGGTTTGGTGCATCGCGTCTGTGTCACTACCTGGTGAGTAATTTACAGGTCATCAACACCCGCGTCATAAATCAACCACAGACTGAATCTACTTCGTAAATGCATTTTCATTTCACCTGTATATTTTGTTTTGTTGCTGTTTTTTTTACAGCCTCATATTTTCCCTCTTTGCCTTGTACTACATCAACAAAGTATCTGCTGCCCTTTACCAAGCAGCTGTGCCCACGGTAACACCAGCCAAGACCGCCAGCAAGGGCAAAAGGAAGAATTAACCATTGAATCTGTAAAAGATCCCACTTGCATCCACTTGGTGTCTCAAAGGTTGTAAAATTCACAAACGGCTATCAACATTCCATTGTGAACCTTTTTTTCAAGACTTTATTTCGGCTGGTTGCAAAGAGATTTAATGTGTTTGATCATCAGCAGACTAAGTTTTTTTTTTCTCTGTCATCAATTTTTGTAATTAAACTCTGTGAAAAATGGTCTATTTGTTTTTATTCTTTCAAACTCATTTTGCACATCAAACTGTTAAATTAGTCAGTGTCAGGTCTATAAGTGGTGTAACTTGAGGTAACCCACACAGACAAGGAGAAAAACATGCTTTACACACTCTGGATGTAGACTGGTGTATATGGATGAAAAATTCTCATTGTTCAGGGTCAATTAGAAATACTTCACTAAACTGTATGTAGAGGGTAAAACCTCAATTTATTGAAATAATTCAGTGTATTGCAAAGACTTACTAGGAGTTTTCTTGCTCTGAAGTGACGGTTATATTTTTACCTCTAGGTTTTCCCAAATTTGCAGTCAAAATTGTCTTGAAAAGGTAACAAAACCATAGTTGAGTCATGGTCACCAGAATCAGACTGGTTGTTGCCCTATGAGGCTGGACACAGTACAAAACTGTTAGTTGAATAAATTGATTTAGAACAGAAGCGCTGTAAATTTTGGCAAATATTTTGTTGATTAGGCTATAAATCTGAACACATCAGTATTCAAATATGTATACAAATGTGTGATTTGTACAGGAAGATGCACAGACAAAGCATAAATCCAAACTAAACACAATAATTTATAGTTAGAGACACTGAGGTAGTTTATATTAACTGTAGTTTGTAATTGACAAAAAAAGGTTCTTTAGAGTCTGGCTGTGTACCAGGTTTTCTCTGCAGATTGTGTCTAGTTGTGAAACATAAGGAGTGGTGCTTACATGACCACCATGAAAGAGGTGTGTGTTGGGGCGTGTAAGACCCATGACTGACAGGGGCCCTAGAAAACAGCAGAGCATTAGTCATTTTTATACGAAATGAATTAAACTATCAGCATGAAATATAAAACAATGTTTGTTCCACGGGGTGCTTATAAACACATTTCTTCTTTGCGTTTTGTTTTGTTTTGTTTTTGGCAACAAAATCCAGTCAGCCTCTTCCATCCAAACAGTAAATCAATAATTTATTTGTATTTGTACATCAATGTATAAATTCTGTTACAGTTATCACTAAAAATATTATTATTAAATTGTAAAAGATGGCTTGCACCTTCAATGTTAGACAAAACTATAAACGCTATTGAAAGCAGAATATTGAAGTGGTGGGACCCAAAGTGATGTGTGTTTTCCCCACGGGGCCCCAAATCCACGACGGCACCCCTGGGTGTGTGTTGCTTTTGCTGGTGTGGACTGGATTTAGTTTTTTGCAGTGGTGCGGTAAGAAAAAAAAAAAAAAAAAAAGTGCAGGGGTGGTGTTTGCACATGTCTTATTTTATGCACCATCTCCGCCTCCTCCTTCCATCACTTTGGGCGTGTCGAACACTATAAATTGTGGAATAGAAGTTGTTCGTCCCGCATTGCTCTGACCTCAGGATAAACCTTTTCTGCGCATTTGTCTCGGTAAGTTCGTGATACTCATTCCAATACTTTGTCATTTTATATTGTCCTACTGCCTCTGCTGTGCTTATATCTGAACTGATCATATTCAATATTTTGTAACGGAGGTTGAAGACAGTTCATCCCACTCCTAATAATAGCCTATAGGATAATAACTCTTAGATGTAGTCTTTATATGAAGTGAACTTTTTTGTGTATGTTTTTTGCGCATTACGCACACGGTTTCCTCTTTTGACAAGTCTCAGCTGATCCCCTGCCTGTTTCAGTCTACTTTTGCCTTTTGGTTCATGAGTCTCAGACTGTGTGAAAGCTCCAGGAAAAGGCAGAAGGAAGGGAGAGGCAAAGGCTCAATGTGAGCCATGAGATAAGGATTGTTACGCTATGTGCCAAAAAAAAAAAAAAAAAAAAAAAGAAAAGTGTAATATCCAAAGAATTTACTTTGAGTGCCAACAAAACCAACACCCACCCCCTGATGCAGTGTTAGTTTTGGATGAAGTAACTCACTGATCTATTGTTGCCTTTTCCTTTTTATTAAAGTCTATTTCATACATTTGCTGAGAAGAACACTTTAAGAGTAAAGGAACCCCAGATGAACTGATCAAAGGCTAATATGCATAAAAGATCAAAAAGTTGTTTAAATGCTGTAAAACATGTCTTATGCGCATACTTTTGGGTGAGGAAATTATGGTATGATAGGGACATCATTTTGTACTTACTTTGTGACTTACACACAGAACACCCACTAGCAGTGAAGTAACAGGCCAGAAGAAAGAGTTGCATTCAGATCCTTATAATGCAAGTAGAACAAGTGAAAGTAAAATATACAAAGTGATAAAGTTGAATGTGCCTCAAATTTGAGCTTAAGTAAACAGTTTTTTTTCTGCTTTCAGCGCCTGTATCTGCAGTCATGACTGATCTGGAAAAAAGCATGGAGTTGCTCTTAAAGACATTCCACCGCTATGCTGAAGAAGACAGTGATGGACAGACGTTAAGCAAGAAGGAATTTAAAAAACTAGTGGAGAAAGAGCTGCCCACTTTCCTGAAAGTAAGGAACTGTCTTCTAGGCCATGTAATCTGAGTCAACATTATGCAGTGTTTTCCTTTCATCACCTTTACATACTTAAGTTGGATCTCTTTCTTTTTTTTTTTTCAGGCCCAGAAAAATCCCAATGTTGTGGACAAGATCATCAAAGATCTCGATGAAAACAAAGATCAAAAAATTGACTTCCAGGAATTCCTTGCCCTTATAAATGGGCTTTCAATGGCCTGTGAAACGTGTTACAAACTCCAGCAGCAGCAGCAGAAGAAGAGTAAGAAATGAACAGATAGGGTTTTGTAACAGATATTTCAGAGTGATCGATTTGTGTAGTGCAAATGTGTGCCAGGCTCACAAGTAAAACATAACTTCAATGAAACAACTTTGTCTCATTACTTTTTATTGATTGATAACTGAATATTTCAGGAGTTGTGCCAGAAATATTTCTGAGATACTGAACATAGTGATGAGGTTCAGATGTGATGAACGTGTGAGCAATAAATCTTAAATGAATACAGGAATGTGCTGGGATTGAGCGTGTTTCCTCAGATACGGCATTGGCGGCTCTCTTCCCTTACGTTTTCCTTTAAATGCATATTGCCCTGTGTTACCACCTCTGCAAATACCTTTATCCCATCACACAGACCTCAACACAACAAAAAATTGTGTTCATGCAGAACATCTGTGGAGTTTGAAAATATGGCTCTTTAACTTCACCCAGCTACAAAACTGGTGAAAATTACACCTGAAATTGTCACGTCTAGAGATACAACTTTCACACACAAAAACTTGGACGTGTCTGTTTTTTGTTTGGGTCTTTATAGGTTAATATGAAACAAACAGCCACTGGTAACTAAAATCATCTACTGATATAAAATGTTTAAAACCAGTTAAACCATTAATTTTATCAATACAGGTAAATAACTGGTACAAAATACAGTTTGTCGTCTTTTCATGGTCATCAGATGGGACCCATTTGGATGTTCAGAGGCTCCATAGTTATCGTGGAGAAACCGTCATCTTCTACAACATTGATTCACTAGTAAAACCCATGGAGTTTGATCAATGACAGTGGATGGACACACTGGGTTTTATGCTCAGTTAATGAAAGATTTTGCTGAAAGTCACTTTTTCTTCAGTTTTCTCTGTTTCTGACTTAATAACCTTTGAAATTACTCTGAGCTTTAACCCATAAAGACCCAGTGCTATTTTTGTGGCAGTTCTCAAATGAGTTTTTTCTAGATTTCACCTTTAAGTGATCTATTACCATTTATTATATTATCCTCTGTATTTTGCATTTTTTGTCAGTGAAAATCAGGTATTTTCCTATATTTAATTTACTGATCATATAGATGTAAAAGCTCAGATTAAAGTTGATGGTTGCTATATCAGAAACAGAGAAAACTGAAGAAAAAGTGACTTTTTCAGTAAATATATCAGTAACTGAACATAAACCAAGTGTCTCCATCCACTGTCATTTATTAAAACTCCATGGGTTTTCGTGGTAAATTAATGTTGTAGATGACATTGTTTCCACGTTCACTACGGAGCCTCCGAACGTCCAAATGGGTCATATCTGAAAAGATGGTAAACTGTATTTTACACCAATTATTTATATGTATTGGCAGAAGTAGTGGATCAACAGGTATTAAACAGTTTACATCAGCAGATGGTTTTGGTTGACAGTGGGTGTTTGGGTCTTTATGGGTTAATGAACATCTACATGATCTGTAAATTAAATATAAGAAAATACATGATTTTCAATGAAAAGAATACAAAATACAGAGGACAATATTATTATGAATGGTGATAAATCACTTAAAGGTTAAATCTACAGAAAAATTAATTTGGTAACTGACACAAAAGTAGCACTGGGTCTTTTTGGGTTAAAGATGAAAGTAAACAACAGAAACCTGTTCCTTGGTAAATTTTATCTATCAAATGACTACAAATAATCCAGGGTGGGTTCTGCGTTTGTTCTGCTACCACCACCTGAGGATTGTTCCATGAAAGCAGGGCATAGAGCCCACCACCTGATCTGAACGAACCTAATGAATCAGAGCCAAAAGTCAGTCCACCTTCACACAATCAGGCTAATTCAACACAGGCTCAGGCTTGGGTATCCACTGTTCTTAAAGCAGCCCCTAGAGGTCAGTCACAGCTCAGAGAGCCACTGTACCAGAGCGGTCAATGAAATTATAAACTCAGCTGTTATCAGTGTTATGTTTAGTTCTGTTTGATTATGTTCACTGTTACATTTATCAGTTTAGGTTTTTTGTAAATGTGAGTGTAGACAAACCTTAATATTCTGAGTGAAGTTTTTGAGTTTAAGAATACCCACTAAAAGACTGCAAGATAAAGGCTCTGTTTGGTATAACAACTAAAGGCTGCCAAACAAAGGTGATCTAATGCTATAATACTTTTAAATAAGTCTATCAGATGCAACTTACACTATGACAGCTCCTTCATCAATAAAAAGACTGACAAAAGCTAACACACGGGCTGAGGTCTGTATTTATAGATGGGTCAATATATAATTGAGGGATTTTTGAAGTCCATGGGATGTATCTTGCATACATCTTTATTAAAAGTAGAAAAAAAAAAGTTCATTAAAATCATGTCTTTAAAAATTCCATAATTATTTAATTATGGAAACAATTACTTATTAATAAATGATTCATAAATAATTAATAAATGACTAGATATACTAAAATGTAACTAAATAACCTTCTGAATTTAATATCAACCACCTTTTAATTAGCTAAACAATAATAAAATGAGCTTATTCAAAATTTGTTTTGATTGTTTTCTTTTTATTAAGTTGAGATAATCATGGCAGATATTTCTTTTCTGGCAGTATATCAAATTTTATATGGAAAATAACAAATTGTCTCTGTGTCTGAGAAATCACTTTCATCTAAGTTACCCGTTACAAAAACACCTTTGAAGGAAGAGTGTTAATTCCAAATCACAAGACCTGCTCCACATGATGTCATTTCCTCCTGAAGAAAACACTGGTAAGACTTCAAGATACTGTATGTTTTCTCTCCTCTTTTTTTTAGTTATTTAATATAAAGTAGTGTGTGAGTCAAGCGTGTATTTATTGAATTCTTATGTCACATAACTTTTCATTGAAATTAT
>JAPQRP010051747.1:0-28822 GCA_037367295.1 Apogon hyalosoma | reverse complement strand
ATTTTATATTTATTGAATACCTTAGTTTTAAACATCCTTTTAAATGTGGTGACTGATGTGCATGTTTTTAATTCTTTATCAAGGTTGTTCCATGAATTAAGTCCAATTACAGACATGCGTTTGCCTTTTGTGTTGGTCCTGCCTTTGATTTCTTGAACATACAGGTGTGTCTGAGAAGCTGTTTGGGGCATCTGAGTACATCTCATGACAATTCTAGCAAATATTTAAATGTGCGTTTTTAAAGTTGCTTAGAGCATTAACAATAAATAACAAAGATGATCTGATTGTTTCTGCATATTTGTAGGAATGCCGCTTGTTCTTCTCCTACACTTTGGATTGTTTCCAAGCCATGACGCCTCATTATATCCACCTTTGTGAAAGCAACATTCACGGCTATGAACAGGTCAAATACATCGGCTGTGCTTTCTTCAAAGAAGCTGCTCATTATTGTGGAAACACCAGCTATATCTGGAATTTATGGAGGACTATAACCAACTGCAGTACGTTCTTTTCTATACCTAAAGCTCCAGATTGGTTGAATCAACATGTTTTGCTCAAACATATATCACCAGTTAAATCTGAGACTCATTTGGTTGTGATTGTCTGTGTGGATGGATGCAGAGCAGCCGAGTTGTCCAGGAGACCTGGTTTATGTCGAACGTGGCGCTGCTTTTGTTCCCAGCTGCTCCAACCCAAATATCCAATTCTCTAACCAGGATGTCACCAGCTCCTGTGTCTGTCCAAATGGTGAGCAATAAGTACATTAACTCCCATAGGTACTTTGGGGTAAAATTCACCTTGACTGCACCTCACAAAAAAATAACACAAACTTTACTAAACTGCAGGTGCGGTGCTCAATGATCACGCCGAGGGTTCCCGTTGTGTGAAAGTGTCCAGCTGCCCCTGTGTGTTCGCTGGCAGAACTTACAAACCTGGAGACAGACGTACCACCAAGTGTCAGTCATGGTAGGAGAGCGGAAACACAATGTCCATAAACTGTCAGTTTGCATTTGGGATAAATGTAGTGCCGCATTATGTAATAATGATGCAATATGTAATAATGTAATCATTTTTCACCTCATTATGTAATAACGCTGCACTTTGTAATAAACTGTGCTGCATTTTGTAGTAACTTATTACATATTGCAACAGTTACTACAAAATGCAGGTGTTGCACTTTTTTTTATTTAAATGTAATAATTTGGGGCATTATGTAATTATGGAAGAGGATTAGGGCCACTGGAAAAAATAAATTATAATAAGGATAAAAATAAATTAAAAAAAATTATTATTATTATTCTGAGAAAAAAAGTCTGACTTTTTTCTCAGAATAATAATCATCGATGGGGAGTCCTTGCCCCAAATGGAGGAGTTTAAGTATCTTAGGGTCTTGTTCACAAGTGGGGGAAGGATGGAGCCTCAGATTGACAGGTGGATCGATGCAGCATCTGCAGTGATGCGGAAGTTGTATCGGTCTGCCGTGGTAAAAAAGGAGCTGAGCCGAAAGGTGAGCTTTGGGTCAGGACCGAAAGGACAAGATCCCGGATCCAAGCGGCCGAAATGAGTTTCCTCCGTAGAGTCTGGGCTCAGCCTTAGGGACAGAGGAGGAGCTCAGGCACCAGGAGGAGCTGGAGTCCAGCCGCTGCTCCTCCACATCCACAGGGACCAGCTGAGGTGGAGCAGGCATCTGTTTCGGATGCCTCCCTGGGGAGGTGTTCCGGGCATGTCCCACCGGGAGGAGGCCTCGGGGAAGACTTAGGACATGCTGGAGAGACTATGTCTGTGGGCTGGTCTGGGAACGCCTCGGGATCCCCCTGGAAGAGCTGGAGGAGGAGTCTGGGGAGAGGGAAGTCTGGGCAGCCCTGCTTAGACTGATGCCCCTGCAACTCGGCCCCAGATGAGTGGAAGAAAATGGATGGATGGATGGATGGATGGATAATTTAGAAAATAAATATCAGACTTTAATTTTTTTTTCAAGTGGCCCTAATTTTCTTCCATAATTCATCCATAATTCATACAGACCAGTAAAATAAAAATATTAATAATCTATAAATAATGACAACTCCAAATTTTTGTCTTTGTTTTAGTGCAAAAAAAGCTCCATTAAGTTATGCAAACACTTACTTTTCTAAACTATCCAAACAAAAAAGATGTGAATAACCTGAAAAAGCTGAACGACAGAGACACTAAACACTTAGTAACAGGTAGAAAATTGTTAAAATTGTGCTTAATTTTCTTTAGACATTTCAGGTTGTTCATATTTGTTCAGGTTATTCACATTTTATTGTTACAGGATAGTTTGTAAATGTTAATATTTTCACAATTTAATGTTATTTTTTGCACTAAAACAGGCACAAATTTGAAGTTGTCATTATTTATAGGTGTAATGTAATATTCTTTTTTTCGCATCAAACTAAGAAGAAAATCTGGAGTCATTATTATTTTTTGTAGGTTATTATGCTATTATTTTACTGTAGATCATATTGGTCTGTATGTGGAACCTGAACTAAAATTACTTTGACAGCCTTGACTGTGGAATTTTTGCACTTTGCAAATTCATCCCAAGGGCTGGATTGGAACCTTCGGCGGGCCGCGTGTTTGAGACCCCTGCAATACACAGTTTATGACATGATGCATCAAATTATTACATTTTCTTCTTCTCCTTTTTTTTTTTTTTTTTTAAAGAAAAGGGCTACACCCACATTTTGTAATAACTGTTGCAATATGTAATAAGTTATTACAAAATGTGGCAAAGTTTATTACGAAATGCGTTCAAGAATTTGATTACAAAATGCAATGTTATTACATAACGGGGTGAATAATTATTACATTATTACATATTGCACCGTTATTACATAATGCAGTGCTACAGGGATCATTAAAGTCAATCTCCCTCTCCTCAGTATCTGTGACAGTGGGAAGTGGCACTGCTCTGAAAACATCTGCCCCAGTAAGTGTGTGATTGAAGGACAGTTTGTGACAACGTTTGATGGGAAGCAATATGTACTCCCCGGTAAATGTACATATGTGGCCTCACAGGTAACGTTTTGCTCCTTCTCCATGTCACAAAATTTCCCGAAGTAACATTTTTGTGCTGAGAGCATCCGTTTGGATCCTTCTGTGCAGGGTCTCAACTGGACTATGAGGGTAGAGTTTTCTGAAAAAGGTGCCTTTCTGAAGACTGTTGTTCTTGAGATTTTCCAGGTACAGACTTCAAATGCATGGACAGAATCTGCTAAATGTCATATAAACATACGTAGCACAGACGGATATAAACGTTCTATTTGTGGGATTTGCAGGAAACGTACACATTCTCACCCAACTTGGTTAAATTTAGAGAGGAAGAGGTTACTGAACTTCACCAGTCTGGTAAGAACACACACAAATACAGAGGTGTCAAGTAACAAAGTACAAACACTTCGTTACCTTTACTTAAGTAGAAATTTAGTTTATCTCTATTGTACTGGAGTGACTATTTTTCAGCCGACTTTTTACTTCTGCTCCTTACGTTTAAAAATAGCCTCGTTACTCCTATTTAATTTCGGCTTATCGTCGTTCAAATAAAAAAAAAACTATCCAGATAAATCGCGTCATCAGGATAGAGTGAATCTGATTATGGTTGGATGAGAAGTATAAACATATACCATTCTGACACCCTATTGATTTGTAGGTGATCCATTGCACCTGACTTTTTGCATCGTTCCAATACTTATATTCAACTAGTCATCATATCTTCTGCTCCATAATGCTCAGTAGGACACAGATATAATTCTTTAACGCAGGGTGTCACAAAAAAACTGACGTTATTTGAGATGTCCATACTGGAGTGACTACATGGTCAGGAGAAATGATATTTGATAGGATTTATTTTGGACATTAAAGGCTTGCTCAGGCTTGTTCTTCGCACTGACTTTTTTGGACTCCGACTAAACGTTTCCCGAACTTGGTTTACCACCTCTTCTGAAACTGCCAGCCGTCCAGATCCTTTTTTATTGACACAAACAACCTTCCTCGTGAAACTTCTTATGCCACGTCTAAATCTGCTTTCCTCTTGGTGCTTGTTTATGAAATTTTCTAACAAATTCACACTGCGCGTTCACATTTGACTGAGTTTGGGCGTACTTCAATACACAGAACAGCTTTTATGTTGCAGCATGTCTATTCCTGAAAGCAGAACAATAAAAGTAATTACACTTTTTTGAGCAAAAAGAGCGAACAAATTTAGATAAATTAGGTGATGAAATCATGTCATTTTTTTTGGGAAAATCTGTACATTTAACTTAAAATCTTAGTTAAATGTACTTAAAAAGTTTGTTAATCATTACTTCAGTTTTTTTTTTTTTTTTAAGGCAACCACTTTTGTACATTTTTTAAAGTAAACTCAACATATCTGGGATTACAGTGAAGGCAGTGCACTTACCAATATCAACATATCCAATGTCCACATATAGTTTGGCACAAACAGAGCAAACAAATTTTAAACAAATTATTAGGTGATGAAATGATGTCTGTGTTTTTGGGACACCCTGTACATTTGCATTGGACTAAAATGCCTTCATTGTCAATGGGCATATATGTGGCTGAAACAGGCAGCCTAGTGCGTCCCAAATGTTTCAACATTAACATTTTAATAGAACATTATAGTCATTATGGCCTTTAGAAACATGTTTTTTGGGGAGGTGGGGTAGTGCACTATAGGCCCTTGTGGAACTGCCTAAGCTTTTGTTTGCGGCATTTTTTTCTCCTTACATTTACTTTTATACTTTAAGTATTTCTGAAACCAGTACTTCTACACTTTTACTTGAGTAAAAACCTTGAGTTGATACTTCTACTTCTACAGATGTCTTTTTAAACCCGAGTATCTATTAGGGTTGGGAATCTTAGTTTTAAGGTCGATATGCATCTCGATACAGCATTTCCGATCCGATATATTAAAGATATGTGTGCGGCACCTCGCAATGCGATACGATTCACACCCAAATCACGATATAGAGCGATTAAGCCCATTCTGATTCAACAACTTAATTCTGGTTAAAAAAAAAAAAAAAATGCAGTGCAATTCAACGAGCTTGATTATTTATTTGTCTATCAAATAAGACCGTGACTTTTTACCAAGTGGCTTTTGTGCAATTTCAGAACACGTGCCTCACATACAGTCACGTGAAAAGGTTAGGACTTTGTTTCCGAAGTCATTTCTCTTCATGTTTCTACTTCTTGCTCCCTCATCAAATCAGTTTGTACTGTAGGTAATGGGAAGTGCTGTTAGGTATGTATGTGACTGTTTAAGGAAGTATCTCCAGTATGTACGGCAATATTCTACGCAGTTGATATAGAATAAAATACACGTTCAGAAACCACACGTGGTCTCCTCCATCTAGATTCAGCTACAGACATTCTAGTATTCATCCGCGGTACTAGTGCTACGGTGCATCAAACTGTTGTGTGCAGTGTACACATCCGCGAATCTGTGGCACACATCAACGTGGGTCTACAGAAAAGAACAACTTTTCTCAAATGAAGAGTAACACTTTTGAACGCAAGTAAAAACATATCCTGCTGAATGGATTGAATTTTATCGATACAAACATTCAGTAACCGACGCATCGCGATATCACTCTGAACTTTTCATTCATTACAGCTTCTCTACGTGCGTGTCGGCGAATCAATAGTATCAGATAATCTTCCCATCCCTGGTATCTATACTTCTACCTGAGTAATGAATGTGAATACTTTGGACACCTCTGCACACATACAGCAGTGCTATACTGTAAAAGTGGTCCATCCAGCAGCTAAGTCCTGTATCCGTACAATAATATCTTCCTTTTAGAGCATGTCCTGGTTTTCTGGCAGTCCTCCATGAACGTCCAGGTCCACACATCTTTTGGAATGACCATCCAAGTCCAGGTGTCTCCTGAACTCCAGCTTTACATCACCCCACCCGCAAACCACAGCATGATCTCAGGTTAGGACCTTGTTTTGTGTCACCGCGTTTTCAATATACGGTTTATGGTCTGGTTTGACTTGCACGTAACTTCGTCTGTCTTCAAGGTCTCTGTGGCAACAACAACAACGACACCACGGATGATTTCACCACCAGCAGCGGCATCGTGGAGAACTCAGCTCAACCTTTTGCTCAGTCCTGGAGTGTGGGTGTTTGCACAGTGGACATACCCACTCACTGCATTAGCACAGACAATGGTACCAATTAATGATATATTTCAACCAGTTACATATAGGGTTATGAGAGTGAAAATATCCAGTATTATATTTGATCTGCTCATTTATGCTGCTAATAATGTCATATCAGGAAATGCAGGAAAAACTAGACACATTAGTAAAATTATAAAAAAAAAAGAGCCATTCAAATAATTTATAAAGTAGGATGTTTTGAAGCAACTAATAATTTATTTATTCAACATAAAACCTTAAAATTGCAGGATATTGTATTTATTCAAATGTTAGGGATGATTTGTTGAGTAAAAAATAATATTGTTCCAAATAGCATTCAAGAGTTCTTTAGATTAAGAGAGAATAATTCTGATTTATTCATGAATGGACAAAAGTCTAGATGTATTTGGGTTGTGGGTGTGAAATTATGGGATGGACTTGATGATGAATTTCAGTTGTTCCTTTCTTTGACAAAGTTTCAAAAATGCCTTAAGTATAAAATCTTTCAGGAATATTAAGTTGAGATGGTAGATAATGTTTTTATTGTTGATTTTTTTGTTATAATGAGAATGCTCGATGCTGTACACGTTTAATTTAATGGAAGCAGTGGATCAGCGGAAAAGGACAGGCACAGAATGAGCTTTTGCTTCTAGCCTATTCCTTTTTTTTGGTTTTTATGTTTATTATTATTGTGCTAAGTGCAATGATTAATGTACAAACCAATGTAAACAATTCAGTTCATTCATTCACACTGCAAAAATGCCCTAATATTCCTAAATCTGCTCAAATTGGCTTATATTGAGCAAAAACATTCTGCCACTGGGGTAAGAAAAAAATTGTAGACTTGAATTCTTTAAACAAGTAAAATTGTCTATGAACTAAAATACCATAATGTGCCTTTAAAACTGGACAAAAACACTAGAATTTTAGCAAACAGTGCTTAGTACAAGAAATAAAATCACCTTGTTATTAGCTGGAAAATCTTATTAAGACAAAGTTAGATATATATTTTTTTATTCCAATAAGAATATTTTTCTTTTGTAAAAAATTCTTGGCAAGTTTTTTCCCTATTTAGATGAAAAATAAGACAAATTAAGGCATTTTTTCACTTTCTTAGAAATCTTTTTTTGCAGTGCATTCATTCATTCATTCATTCATTATATAATTTTACTTACTTACCAGAAATATTTGCCGATGAAAAATGTTCGGTGTTGAACAATCAGACTGGAGTATTTGCTGAATGCCACGGACACATCCCAGTTGATCGCTACTACACGGTAAGAGGCTACTTTTTTTTTTATTATTTAATATTATTTATTTTATTATCATTATTATTTTTCATTAAACCATTTCAAAGATTACGGATAACAAAAATCAAACATACAATTGACACGGTCACAAGAACTAACAACAATTTTAACATATAAACAAAAAAAAAATACAAAGGGATTCTTAGACACTAGTTCACTGTAAAAGTTTTTCATATAATTTAACTGTTTTATTACATTTGGAGGAGTCTATAAGTTTAACACAACATATGTATTCAATTTCAGCTAGGAGTCCATGTAAACTGGGGGAAATTTTCAACACTCTACATTTATGAATATGAAATTTACCAAATAATATTAATAAGTTGACAGTATATTCAATGCTACTCTCATGGTGAATAAAACCTATAATAACAGACTTACAATCAATTACAATGTGATATTTGATTTTACACAAAATATATCTTCCCGGTTTAGCCCAGAGGGTAATAGAGTGGATGCATTGATAAAATAAATGTATTAAAGTTTCAGGCTCATTATTACAAAAGTTACATTTATTTTCTAGATCTAAAAAATTTACAAAGATAAGCATTAGTGGGATATATATTGTGTAAAATCTTAACATGAATCTCTCTTATCTTATTGTTGATGCAGTATTTGTGTGGTGACATCCATGCTCTTCGCCAGTCTATATATGAAAAGACATTGTCCCAAAAAGCCTTCCCTGTTGGAGTTATTTTCCGCCTTTCATAGAATGTGTTTCTTATGTGTTTATTCTTGCGGTAAGAGGCTTCTCTGATGACCGGTTATCTGAGGGTGATGTTTCACTATCGGCCCTGATGTTACTTTCCGATTTCAGGCTTGCGTCCAAAGAACATGTAAATGCAGCACTCATCTACAACAGTGCTTGTGCGTCGCTCTGGCCAGCTACGCCAAAGCCTGCGCCGGTGTCGGTATTGACATTGGTGACTGGAGGAAGGATACGCACTGCAGTGAGTACAGCTTTAATAAGATACAAGCTTAGGTGTCCTTTTAAACTTTACTGGCTCTCAT
Source organism: Apogon hyalosoma (assembly GCA_037367295.1). Lineage (NCBI taxonomy): Eukaryota > Metazoa > Chordata > Actinopteri > Kurtiformes > Apogonidae > Apogon > Apogon hyalosoma. Next base: position 20,333 of record JAPQRP010051747.1, on the reverse strand, counting down.
TAACCCATAAAGACCCAAACCTTCACTGGTGACCAAAATCATCTACTGATGTAAATGTTTAACACCTACTGAGTCACTCATTTTGTCAATACATGTAATTAATTGGTGTAAAATGCAGTTATTCATCTTTTCATGGTCGTCAGATATGACCCATTTGGACGTTCAGAGGCATCAATTCAGAAACCTTGAACTTTTAGCTCTAACTGCGTGGTCATGTATTCTATCATATAGACTTGCTTTGCTTTCTACAACCACTGAGGAATCACGGGAAGGCCAGCTTTCAAACAGTTAATAGTTATCAATTTTCTTGCAATCATCAATAAAACATGCAATATACAGCATTATTCCTCAGTAACTAGGTGGTGGGGTAAGACATCCCATAAAAATATTTTTCTCCAGTTCGTCTTTGATGTTTTATTAAAATGTCCATATTTTTGAGCAGTCCCAAAATATATGGCTGCAGTCACCCATCATGTTCCAGTTCCACCAGTGTTTGTTGTTGGGATTGATTTTGGCTGGTGTTGGTTTCCAGTCCCCTTGACAGTCGTCCTCTATTATAGTATTCAGTTCAATTTCCAGATTCCTTCTTTTATACACTTCTCTGTATGCTGCACCTGGTGCGATGGTTAGACTGTGTAAAAAAAAAAAAAAAAAGAAATCAGACTTGCTGCTGCTGCTGCTGCTGCTGTTGGCAAGTTTGCTCTTATTTCTTTCTACTTTTAGCCTCAAGGATTCAAGGTCTGTGGTGATTTTGCATTATTTAAGGAACCTTTTTTAGAAACTGCTGCAAATGTTGGAGGTTTTATGAACAGCTGAAAGGTTGAATCACCACTAGGGATGGGAATCGATAAGAATTTAACGATTTTGATTCCATTATTGATTTTGTTAATCGATCCGATTCTCATTGGGTGAGGGAATAAAAGAGTACGACTGGGTGTATTTGCATCAGCTGTCTTTTATACTTCCACCTCTGCACAGAAAATATAACATATACAGTTTGCACAAATAATAATAATAACAGATGACTGCGGGCAGGGTCGGCACTGTACAGTGAAAGTGAAACTTGAGATGCTTTACTAATTCCTCTATGTCTCCTAGTAAAAGTAAGTAAAATTTATTTATAAAGCGCTTTTCACAGATAAAATCACAAAGTGCTGTACATAAAATGGGTGTAATCAAACAACATAAGAGTATTTCATAAAAATAAATAAAAAGGATAAATCCATTAACCAAAAGCTTTCCTAAATAAAAATGTCTGTTGTTGTGCACCTCATTTTCCTTTTCCCTACCTTTGGAAACTTTTATTTGAGGGGGCAGGACACACCAGAACTGGGCCCAGATTACGCCCTGGTGTTCGCTCTGCCGCTGGATTCACAAGCATCATTAAAAAGTGTATCAAACACGTGACATTCCTGCGAATGAAACAGATGCTATGTGGACAAATGTTTGAGCATATTGGAGGTATTTCCCCCTTTTGAAGAAATGGAAGCTTTGCAGGTGTTCCAAGTGGCCCTGGTGTCATCCTTTTGGAGTCTCTGTCTCAACACCATGTTAGCCACGTTCTGACCAAAACAATGCAGCGTGTGCCTGACGTTATCAGGCATGTGCAACGAAGGTGGAATTGATAAGCAGAATCGTTAAGCAGGCGGGCAAACGATCCCAAGGAACTGAACTACTGGGAACCGGTTCTCAAAAAAGTCCGGTTCTCGATTCCCATCTCTTATCACCAATTGTGTTACATCAGTAAACTGTACATCAAGCAATTTACGTCTCTGAAAACGATTTCTGTCAGACACAGCGATTTGAAGAAGTAAAATCATGAATGACTGTGTTTTATTACAGCTGTGGAATGTCAAAGGAACCTAGAATTCTCCTACAGCGTACGGGCCTGCAACCACACCTGTCGTTCCCTATCTGGCCTTGACCCTCGCTGTGGGCTGGACGATTCCCCTGTGGAAGGCTGTGGATGCCCAGAGGGAACTCACCTGAACCAAGGACTCACCTGCAGCCCAAAGGCAGAGTGTTCATGTTACTACCACGGCGGTACGACACCGCCGGGGCCTGTTGTTATTGACGGACGACAGTGGTGAGCTACCTCCACAGTGGTTCACATTTCACCAAACTATTTATGGTGTAAATATACTTGCATGTGTTGTATCTTAATCCACATATTTTGTTTTTGAAGCATTTGTGAGGATGGAGAATTGAAATGTTCCAAGGATTGTGGTAAATATAGATGTCTATTCTTACATATTACGTTGTTTAGTTTATATGAAAACATACTGATTATCTTTGGAACCTCTTTAATTACTTCATTCAGAGCATTTCATATAAGAGAATTTTACTCGGTCATGTTCTACTCTTTGCTGCTTCATATAGTTGGCTCCTTTCACTACTTCTGTTTTCATACAGTATCTTATTTTGCGGTGATTCTAAAATACGGTGAAAATGCAATATCTCAAAGTCTCAGTCCTTTAACGCTCTGTTCCAGGTTGCACAAATGGGAAGGTCTGTGTGCACTGCTTAGAGTTCCCAGTTAACACGGCCCAGAAAACTTGTGACAGTCTCAGCAAACCTGTGGTAAGTCAACAGAACTTATGTTTACACTGAATATGTCATAAATATAAATCACACCTTTAATCGAAGTCCATAAATATATATTTTTTTCATTCTGTAAAGTATAAGGTTAAACTGATGGGTTATCTCTTGGTGGTTTCCAGGGTCCTAGTGTGACTTGTGAGAGTGGCTGTTACTGCCCATATGGCCAATACGAGGACCACCATGGGAACTGTGTGTCTGTGGATAATTGTACCTGCGTGTACAGTGGGAAAGTGTTCAGTGCCGGACAGAGTGTCAGAACCTATTGTAAAACATGGTAACATCCACATTGGTGCTACTTCTTTATTTCACTGGTCTACAAGTAAATGCATCCAGATTAAAAGAAGTGAAACATGCAAGTTTAAGTTACTAATAAAGCAAAGTTAGGTCAAAAATGCTGGTTTCCAAGATACGGTCATAGGTCAAACTGTGAAATTCTGAGAATTCATAAGAGAATGGGTTTTAAGCAAAAGGAATGTTTGTCTCAGAGCTGCCAGATCTACTTCAAAACACTGTCTGCACATTACAATACATTCACTATACAGATTCTTGATAGCACTGCAAAAATCTAAATCTTACCTAATGTATTTTTCTCATTTCTTGTCAAAATATCTCAGCACTTAAAACACTTAAATAAGACAATCACCTAAAAAGGAACTTTTCAGTGAGATATAAGAACTTATTTTTAGACAATAGAGCTTAAAAATCTTATTTCAAGAAATCTTACCGAGATAATTTTCACTTGCTCCATTGGCAGATTTTTTTTCCTGAATTCAAGATTTTTTTTTTTTTTTTTGCTTAATTCAAGCAAAAAAATCTGCCAATGGAACAAGTGAAAATCATCTCGGTAAGATTTCTTGAAATAAGATTTTCCAGGTCTATTGTCTAAAAAAAATGTTCTATTAGCTCACTGAAAAGTTCCTCTTTAGGTGATTATGTCTTATTTTATGTGTGATGAGATATTTTGACTAGAAATGAGAAAAATACACTTGGTAAGATTTAGAATTTTTCCAGTGTGATCTCATGAAATCGCTATATGTATGCATTTTAGACCTTTCATGTGTTATTCAACGCCGTTTGATTGCGTGTCAATTTTCACTAAAAGCTCTAGTTCACCTAACCCTAACCTTCAGTGCGTGGTATTTGATGCGGCGTGAACAGACACGCAGAAAGCTTATAATGCGTACAGATAATACGCCAGTTAAAAGAGGCGTGTTTATTTACGCGAGTCATGGATTCTTTCTGGAGGAAGATTTATACATTTATTGTGTAAATGTACATAAACTAACGTATATGTGTAATACCACTTTATCTTTCACATTGAAACATCAGGAAACCAACACTTGTTTTTTTTCCAATTCATCTTATTAAAGTATGTAAGATTTTACAAATGTTAACTTCTGAGGCAAATAATTTCTAGAACAAAATGGCGGCTTGCGTATACAGGGAATAGTTATGTAAAGCGCAGGTTGCTAATACGTAATTTCTCTGACTGTTTCTCGAAGTACCTGTGGTCAGGGCCAGTGGCATTGCAAGGATGAACCATGTCCTGGGAAGTGTCAAGTTTATGGAAACGGACACTACCAGACCTTTGACTCAAAATGGTATCGCTTTGATGGACACTGTCAGTACACACTAGTAGAGGTGAGCCCAAATGTCTGTTGTTGAAAACAGTATAAAACAGGACCATCTGTATCACAGACAAATACTTAAACCTATCGGTTATCACAGGTGTTATTTCTCTCTTTGTACCACAGGATGACTGTGGAATTGGAAATGGCAGCTTCTCCGTCAGAGTAGAGAGTGTTCCCTGCTGTGATGCTGCGCTCACCTGCTCCCGCTCAGTTGTACTCGATCTGAAGGTAAACGGCTGTTTCTGTGCTAGTACTGCAGATTCAAATCGTTTGTTAATATTTCCAAGGGTAGTAGTACACAAATGGAAAAAGGATTTTAGCGGGGTCTGGTACCGTCGGCAGATAATGAATCTTTTCTGTCTCTTTAAGGGTCAAGTCACTTTAACACTTAACGACATGAAGGTGACCAAACACCACCAAAGTGGATGGACTCTGCAGGAAGATTCACTTTACACAACACACACAGTGGGACTTTATATCATAATATCAGTGCCAAGCAGAGGGATAACTCTTATCTGGGACAAACACACCCGCATCACCATAGAGCTGCATCCGGACTGGAAGGTGAGTGGTTGTTCTTAAATGTAGTATTTTCTGTGCCATAGCTTTATTTAAATACTACCTATTAAACTGCTGGTTTTATAAAGCAGCAATGATGTCAGAAAGGATCAGCTATTGTGATTGACAAATAAAATAAAGCATGAACAGTATTTTGAAGTTGTGTTAAAACTGTATTGATATTTAAATGTAAATTGGTCTTGTAGAACCGCGTATGTGGCCTCTGTGGAAATTTTGACTTCAGTGAGATGAATGATCTCCAGATAAGTGGCTCCACAGGTAAATAGTTTTTCTTGGTTTCATGATAACGAATAACTTTTATCACCAAAATAACACCACGTTTGCCTTGGTAGTATCAAGTCCTCTAGTCTTCGGCAACAGCTGGAAGACTGCTACGCCGCCGTGCTCTGATGTGACCACTGAGATGTTTCCATGCGAACGCAGCTCCTACTGCTCAGCCTGGGCCCAGCGACGCTGTCTGATCCTTAAAGGAGACAGCTTCAAAGACTGCCACCTCTCTGTAGGCCTTTTAAAATACATCACTGTACACATTCATTCATACTAGTTCACTCATGGAAATCAGATTTGTGATTCCTAAAAGCCTTATTGTATTCCACCAACCTCAAGGTGGATCCGGAGCCTTATTATCAAGCCTGTGTGCAGGAGTCCTGCTCCTGTGAGTTTGAAGGAAGGTTTCTGGGTTTCTGTACAGCTGTGGCAGCTTATGCAGAGGCCTGCAGTGACCAGGATGTTTGTGTTCAATGGAGAACCCCTGATTTGTGTCGTAAGTTAAGTTCTTCCACGTTTTCTTCTTTCTTAATGGTCACATGAAATCTCTGAACAACTTAAAATCCATTCACAGAACATCGATCAGTGCAACTCTGTTGATTCCTGATTTTGAGGTGGTTGGTTTGATTAATGTTATAGAGCTCTTAAATACCAATTTACGTGTTTATTCATTTTATTTAATGTTTATTGTACCAGAGTTCAGCATTGTATTACATGTAATTACACAATAATGAAAAATATTCTGTTTAAACAGGTAATATCTGCTGCTTTAAGTCTGCAATAATGTAAGCCATTATCATTTTTAACCACAGCGGTCTACTGTGACTACTACAACGAGCAGGGCCAGTGTGTCTGGCATTATCAAGCCTGTGGTAAGATGTTAACCTGTGGTAAAGACAAGTACTTCTCTCAGAAGCTGGAAGGTAATTAAACATACCCATTTACTTGTAACATATACTGTAACTGCTAAACTGAGGTTGTCTTAATATTAATTTATTAATATTGCATTGCTTTTACAGTATAATAAAAATGAATACAAGAAACATTTTCTTTTTGCTCAGGTTGTTACCCCAAATGTCCAGAGGACACACCATATTTTGATGAGAACACTGGACGGTGCACCACACTGACACAGTGCACTTGCATTTTCAATGACACTGTCATTCAGCCAGGGACAGTTGTGATGATACAGTCTATTGAGTGGTGAGTTCAATCTGTCAAAGTTTATATTACAGGAATACACCATTTATATTTACGTAGTCATTTTAACAAGTGGTATATCTTGTACTGTTCTTGTCAGCCCCTGTGAAAATGGAACAGTGAACTGCCGTAAGTATGAATTCTATTTATTTAATGCAGTATTAAAATTAAACTCGTATATTCACAATTACAGTACCATACTGTCTCACACCACTGTTTATTTTATTGTACCAGCAAAATTGTAGTGATCACATATATTAAATACCCAGACTCTATATTAAGATACAATCAGGATAAACAGGAAATATATTCAGCATTTAAACAGACCACTTCTATGAACCAGTGTCAAGTATTTAGTGTAGATTCCCTTTACACATAATACGCATTTAACTCATTCAATACATGTCAAATGTTTCTTATTGTATGGCTACACTAAATACGGATTTGATAGATGTATTTGAAGAAAAAAGACTGAGAAATACATCCAATATGTACGCTCATTTCAACACTGAAACAACAAAGCAAAGGTTGTTTTTGCACAGAACTGTTAACCGTAACATTATTGTGGTAATTTCAGTTATTATTGTTTTAGGTTTGATGTGCCTTTGCAGAACATTCTGTCAGAGGAACAGACATTCTAACCACCTTTTCTCCAACAGCACCACCACCACCTCCACCAACGACAACACAAGCCACCATCCGTACAACACTGGCTTCCTCCACTTCTGCTTCCACTACGATTAAGAATTTGCCAACAACCTCGGTCTCTACCTCTCCCCCAGTGACAGCCATCACTAATGTCACTACTACCACTGAAAACTGGTCCACTGTGGTTTCTTCGACCAGCACACCAACAACTACGGCTGCTTCAACTGCCACTGAAACGTGGTCAGCGACACCTGTAACGATGTCGACCACTGCTAATGCCTCAACTATCTTCACAGCCACTACACCTGTTTCTACCAGCACAGAAACAGGGTCAACAACACCTTTTAACACTTTTCCAACAATGTCTGTTGGTACCAGTGCTTCTACTACCTTCACAACTACTACACCAACAACAACTGCTTCTACTAGCACGGAAACATGGTCAACAACACCTTCAACCAACACTACATCAGCCTTTACTAGTGCTTCAACTAGTACAGCGACCACTGTACTGACTAGAACTACTTCTTCTACCACTGAAATATGGTCAACAACACCTTCTACCACCTCTACACCAATGTCTACCATTACAAGGGTATTAAATACTACCACAGCCACACCTACAACAGCTTCTACCACTGAAACTTGGTCAACTTCAACCAACTCTACAGTGCCACCCATTACCACTGCAATAACAACTACAACTGCTGCTTCTACTACCACTGAAAGTTGGTCAACAACACTTTCAATCAACTTTACAACATCAGCCATTACCAATGCCTCAACTACCACCATGACTACTGCACCAACAACTGCTTTTACCACCACCGAAACGTGGTCAGCAACACCTTCAACCAACTCCACAATGCCACCCTTTACCAGTGCCTCAACAACTACCACAACCACAACTCCAATTGCTTCTAGCAGCACTGAAACATGGTCAGCAACACCTTTAACCAACTCTACAACATCATTTATTACCAGTGCCTCAACTACCATCACAACCTCTACACCAACAGCAACTGCATCACACTCAACTGAAATATGGTCAACATCTGCCACCTCTCCTACAATGTCAACCACTTCTATCACCACACCAATAAGTACCAGTCTCACAGCAACAACTCTTCCCTCAACAGAACTCACAGAGGTAACAAACAGCACTACATATCTCTCAGCAGAACCAACAACACCTGAATCCACCACCAATGTGCAAACCACAGCACACACAGCATCTAGTACTTCATTCACCAGTGCTTCAACAACATGGATGACAGAGTTAGAGACCACAGAGGCAGTTACATCATCAGAATCTTCCTCAACTCAAGTATCGACACAACGTACAGAGCCAACAGGGACAACACATCAATTGACAACCATCTTTGTAACAAACACTACAGCAGCCGAACCTACAACTACAACTCAATCCACCAGCACAGACAGGGTGACAACAGCAGTCACTGAGATATCTACTTCTTACACACATCCAACGACACAGCTCAGTACCACCTCAACAGAAGCAACAACATCTCATGAGGTGTATTCCACTCAGATGTCCACAAGTGAGAGATTTACCAATGCCACACCTACCAACACTGTACTGACTACGACTGAAGAGCGACAAACAACAACAATCCATGCAACAGCCACCAGTCCTCCTGTTTATACAGCATCAGCTACAGTGACAACACAAATACTCACTTCCCAAGGTGTGTACCAAACATTTACGACCTGTCCCAAAGTCCTCCTTTGGCCCTACAATTCGTCCCTATCCCTACATTTGGAGTCATGTTTCGGAGGGTAGGGTGTCCCATTTCTCTTTAGCATCGAGGGGGAGTGGACATTCTGCCCATCATCTATCCCTTTGGACAGAGTCAGTTTGGATGCAGGCTCGTGACGGTTGTTTGAGACGGAGGGGAAGAATTTGCCACCCATAATTCTTTGCGCTGCCCATAATGCTTTGCGAATACTTCCGTTTTTCCAGTGTCCCCATTTTAAAAATGGGAACTGGAGTTGGAAAGGAATCGCACATATGTAAATTTTCATTTCAAATAGCTGCAATCTTCTTTGCAAATCTGATGGTACATCTTAATTTATTGCAAACGAAAGCATATGTTGAGTTAGAACCAAAACTTATGCCTCATCATATATGCAACCTCATCACTTATTGATGACAGCGATGTCCCATTGTGTTGGTTGAAATTTTAGAATCCCTACCACTTGCGACTCTGTTCCGAAGTGGACTGCAAAAACGAGTGGAGTCCAAAACGAGCGCTAGTTGCTAAGGGGGGACTTTGGGACAGGCCCTTTCTCTACATATTAAATCTTTTGTAATTGCTCTAGTAGCCAGTCTTTTAAGAAATGAAACAAATGTTTGTATCTTGCCTGAGCTCATCATCTTTTGCAGATGTGTGTGAGTGTGTAGACCTGAAGAGGAAACAGAAATGGATGTGTGATGAGCACTGGACAGAGGACTGTTTCCATAAGACCTGTACAAATAGGTCGATAGAGTTGTCTCCAGTGGACTGTAGAGACTCTGTTCGTCCCATCTGCCCCAGAGGACTGGCAACAAAGGTGTCAGATGAATGCTGTGAAACATGGAAGTGTGATTGTGAGTATATCTTTGTCTTTTTAATATTTATTAGAGTACTTATGCTTTGAAGTTAACCATTGCTCAGTGGAGTGAGTAAGTGAGTCAATCTGGACTCATCAGACCACATGACCTTTTTCTATTGAAACACAGTCCAGTCTTTATGCTCTCTATCTATTCTTTAAGAAATGAGAAGCTACTCACTGCCTTAGTTATGGTTAGAGAATGTCATTAACCACTGCACTGGTTATCTAAAGGAAGGCTCTTACCTATTTCTATTTTCTTGATTTTTCCTCTTGTGGCTAAAAAGAAAATGACCCTCTTGTCCTTTCTTACATCCTTTGTAGGTCGCTGTGAGCTCTACGGAGACCCCCACTACATATCTTTCCAAGGCGTGTCCTTTGACTTTTTCGACGAATGTACCTATATACTAGTGGAGGAACGTTCACCCCGTCATAGTCTGACCATCATAGTGGATAACTTCTTCTGTGTGCCAGGCCTCGATGGCTCCTGTGTTAGAGGAATCATCATAAAATATCAGAACAACACAGCGGCTCTCAAAATTATCCCACATTTGTTTACAGTACAGGTTGGACATTGATATAAATTAATAGTTGACTCTTTGATAAGAGATTATGGTTATAGGTATTTTCTATTACATGAAAAATTGTAACTTTGAGACTTTTTTCTCTACTTTAGGCTTCTTTTAATGATATGACCATACAGCCCCCGTATGAGGAGCAGGGGTTTAGATTTGAGACCACAGGGTACACCACATTCCTCTACCTCCCAGAAATCCGCTCCTATGTCTCCCTCAGCCCATCTTTTACCCTGGTGGTCAGTCTGGCCATGGAGCACTTTCTCAAAAACACCCAAGGGCAATGCGGTGAGTAATGCTCTAAAGATGAACTTTATAAGATTTTACTGATTTGGTTCTTCTGCTCTGTTTTTGTAGCATTTTTCTCTATGGAGCCCCCCCCTTCAGTTTTGAAGTACATATTCACTGTTGTAAAACCCACCCTTAACCCTCCCCCTCCATGTGCATTTGTTTTCAATGAAGCCAGTGACGAGAAGGCAAAAAATAGTGATCAACTACACTACTGGAGTGGAGCAGAGTGGAAAACTTTAGCCAGACTTTGAAGTTTCAGAGGAGGTCACGGAGGAGGTCGTGAAACTAGAGCTGTGGCAGGGGAACATGTGGACAGGAACCCCCTGGCCATCCAGGCAGACGGGTCACATTGACATACTGTGGGTGCAGAGACTGCCAGTCTGAGGCTCTGTCTGCAGCCGCTTGCATGTGCTGCTAACATTAGCCACACAGCTTAAAAACTAACAGGCCAAATAATGGATTTGATTTCTATAGCACTTTACCCAAAGCCCTTTATGTTACCGAACCATTATTCATTCACTCTCACATTCCCACTCTGATGGTGGAAAGCTACGTTTGTCACCACAGCTGCCCAGGGGCAGGCTGACAGAAGCATAGCTACCAATTCACACCAAATGGCCCATCCGACCATTCATATGCATTCATACTCCAGTGTGACAGAGTGACACTGGAGGCAAGGTGGGTGAAGCGTCTTGCTCAAGGACACAATGGCACATGACTAGGACAGAGTGGGATTTGAACTGTTAACCCTTCAGCTATTGATGACCCTCTCTACCTCCTGAGCCATGGCTGCCCCAAAGGCTAACAAACGTCAACTACTCCCACCTCTCACAGCATCCCGGCCACGTTAACGATGAGCGTGCTGTCATCCCGGGGCTAACCTTCATAACAACAACAAACATCTAGACCCTTGTTTCTCAACGGGGGCAGTAGCGCAACGTTGGGGGGCATTTGGAATGAGAAAGCTGAGAAGGGGGTGCTCAGACAGAAATGGGGGGTGTTTGTCACAGTTAGTCATTCTATTGTATATTAGAACAAGCGGTGCCGTTCTTGTACAACCAGCATGTAATGTCAATGGTGAATTAATTAATTGTGTCATAGTGCTGTAAACCATACCATTTCTCGCAAGAGACAAGATCTAGGCCACCAGGACAATGTAGATAAGTTGTAAGTGGCATATTTGGCCCTAGAGACCCTAGTGGGAAGGAGGAGGGCTTCCATTCTTCTCCTAACATGCCATTTAACCATCACAATTACTTTGAAGCTGTTTAAGGTAAAATTGTTACATAATTCCGCTTTAATAATAGATGTGTCTTTTACATTTGTCGCTGTATTTGCACTGGTTTTCAGGCAGTTTAGTCAGAATATGATTAATTTATACTTTACAAGTAAATAAATCAATGTTATTTCTCCATCTTCTCTACAGGCGTGTGTGGTGGAGGCTCATGTATCCGAAGAGGAGGACAGATTGAAGAAGACAGCTGCTGTGATAAGACAGCCTACGACTGGGTGCACCCGGATCCTCTGAAGCCCGCCTGTGTTTCTGCACCAAAAGATGTACCCTGTCACCCAAATACCACTGTAACACCCACCTACACAACCCTTACTACCACCTCCTGCCCCAGCAACTCTCTGTGTGAGATACTATACCATCCGTAAGTTCTGTTTACTGACATCCTTTCCTGTAATAGGTGGACAAATTGGGGGGGTAGTCCACTGGCCATAGAAGCTTCGCTTTCTGTATTTTATCCCTCTACAACAGCTCAGTTCACATTTATTTACAAATCATTTAAAATAGTTATGTACAGGTTGCATTCATAATGTCCAACAAGTTATGATTTTGTAAAAAGGGTAGCCCCAGAAGCTACCCATAACTTATAAACGGGGGCCCAAGACATTAAGCAAAACAGTACAATTTATTATGCAAACAATCCCTATTTCTATCTAAGTTAAAACCTAACTCTTGCTCTAAAAATGACCTAATGTAATTCCAAAGAGTACAGACAGTATAGAATTTAGTCAGTATCAATAGCCTTGATCTTGATGGTCTGTGCTAATGCAGTATTTTTTCAGTACATTTAGGATGAAAACCTCAACATTGTAAAGGAGAACCTGCTTCCCTTCCAAACATGTAGTAAACACTAGAAGTCATAATCAATAGCATCCCATAGACAGTACCTTTTAATGCCCCAGAAATCAATCTTGATCCCTTTGCAAACTACATAAAATGCAACACACTTGTGGATTTAATAATTTGGTTTGAATTGTAATGTTTATTGAACTGTCTCTATGTATGCACTTTGAGATGCTTTAATGCATGTTATCAAAAATAATTTTTCCCCAGAGTCTTCACAATCTGCAGCTCGCATATTAATCTCCACCAAAAAAAGAAGAACTGTGAGTTTGACTCGTGCAGAGACCTAAAAGCTGGTTGCTCTTCTCTAGAGCAAGCAGCTGAAGAATGCAACAACGCCGGTTTTTGTATTGACTGGAGAAGACTGACAAATGGAACCTGTGGTAAATAGATTTTAGTGTCCCTCTCATTTTTCTATTGTCTTAGTTTATCAAACTTAAGGCAATTTTTATGCAGAATATAATAAGTCCTTTTATGGAACTGGCTGCATTGATGTTTGGTTTTAATATCAATGATACATTCATAGTTAAACCAGTATTGATTGTGGTCTTTATGTTTCAGCTGTGCCATGTCCAGAAGGATTGGTTTATAGAGAATGCCATCACAAGCTGGACGACTTCTGCTATGGAGGGTTTGTAATATATGTTTCTACAAAAATAATTCATACTTGATCCCAAAAGTGTCATCTGTGAAGTGTTTGTTTCCATTGTTTGCTTTCTTTATAGTGTGCTTCATCCAGGGGCTTCCCTGAAGAACAACAGTGAAGGCTGCTTTTGTCCAAGTGGTCTGCACAGGGCATGGAATCACTCAAACATCTGTGTGCATGACTGTAAATGTACGTAACACAGCTCTACAATGACGTCTATTCACCAGATTTATAAGGATACGTGTACTTTTCCTGAGTATTCATGACATTTTTTGTCTTAGTTTATTTTTAACTAAATGTTAAACACAAGTATCTGTACTTTTTTCTCTTTACATTTTTATTAAAGCCTTGTTTGTTAGTTTTTAATGTGGAAGATTAGCGATAGACAGACTAATTTTCATTTCCAATTAAAACATTATAATGTGCACAAAGACACTGAACATATCCAGCATGTAATTATCGGTGCTGATAAGATAAGATAAGATAAGATAAGATAAGATAAGATAAGATATTATTGATCCCACCATGGGGAAATTTCCCTGTTGACAGCAGCAACATACAACACACCAGTGCAAGAGAAAGACAGGTAGAAAAAAAACACAAGTGAGAATGAAATATATAGGAAAATGAGAAATGTGGTATTTATATAAATATCTATATATGAATAGAGAATTAGAATTAAACATTCACATTGTGGTGATGTAGAGTTTCCTTTCTTTTATTTTCCCACAGTCTGCAAAGGCCCACTCGGTGAGCCTAAACAAGTAAGACCTATTGTTTCCATCAACTAGAAAGTATTGATATCAAGCGTTGTTAGCTGGATTCCAGATCTAACACCTATTTCTGAACCTGTTTTCTAGCCTGGTGAGGTGTGGCAGTCCAACTGTCACCTTTGTACATGTAACAACCAGACGCTGACCGAGGAGTGTTCTCTGAAACCTCCTGAGCAGGCTCCTATCTGTAGCCCCAATGCTGTGCTGGTTAACAGTTCTTGCTGTGGCAAGCTGATGTGTGGTAAGAAAGAGCACATGTAAAATTGTTACCCTGCCCCCTGAAGGGGAGGCAAGGGGTATTGTTTTTGGTTTGGTTTGTTTGTTTGATTGTTAACACTCTAGTAGCAAAACTATTGGTTGAATTCAAACCAGATTGGGTTTATAGATTACCAGTGACCCAGAATAGATCTCATTACATTTTGGTAACAGTGGGTCAAAGTAAAAAAATGTTATGAAGTGTTTACATCTTTTTTTTTCTCCATTTACTTATAATGGGCGAGATTTCACATGTCTATAAAAACATCAATTTTGTTTCAATTTATTTCAAACTTGGAACATATGTAGAGGCAAATGACATGCTGACATCAGATCTGCACATGCATAGACATGATGACATCAGCTGGATCGATGTCAAAAGAAGCTAGATCTCATTACATATTGGGAACAGTAGGTCAAAGTAAAATTTTTTATGAATTGTTTACATCTTTTTTTCCCCCCCATTTACTTATGACTGAAATTTTAAATGTCCATAAAAACATCAATTTTGTTTCAATTTACTTCAAACTTGGCACACATATAGAGGCCAGTGAAATGCTGACATCAGCACACGCATAGACATGATGACATCAGCTGGATCGATGCCAAAATAAGCTACGATACGTGCGGGGGGCGGGATTTGTTGTGCCTGGAGCCACTTGTTAACTATTATTTCAGAGACTTTCCTTTAACCTGCGAACATTTCTTTTTTTTTCAGTTGAGAAGACATGCACCTACAGTGGAAAGATATATGGGGTATGTTATGTCAGATTACATTTAAATTTGTCTTCATTGTCAACTGAGATGTGAGCTGACTGTGGTCTTGGCGTACAGGTGCAAGACAAATGGACGGATCCTGCGCATCCCTGTACGTTGTTCACCTGCACCAAAGAAGGCATCCAGACTGTGACCAGAGTCTGTCCCGTTGAAAACTGTCCTGAGGTATTTACAACAGTAACGTCACAACATTACAAGTTCTGATAACTGTGAAATATGTTCATTCAACATTCAATGTTAGAAGAAAGATGGTCTGTCTAAAAATAAAATGAAGCAACAAATGTAAGCAACCAAGTCACACTTCAAAGAACCAAAATGAGAACCAAAAACTATTAATGACGTCTTGTGCTTTGTTGTTTTAGGAGGACAAAATGTGGGATGACCAACACTGCTGCTTCACATGTACGTAGAGGCTCAAACTACTGCAATCATTACACCAGTTTAAAGGGGTCATATTTAGCTAAACCCACTTTTATTAGTCTTTGGTTCCTTTATTTGTGTATTTGGACCCTAATAGTTCCAAATGTTTGAATTGCAACCCTCCAGGTGCTGCAAAGCTATCTTTATATTCATTTGGGCAAAAATCGAGTGGATTTCTACAACCTGTTTAAATTTTTACTTAATTTGTTACGTTTTATAACTAGTTACATCATGACATTTGCACAAATAAGGTCAATACTTCCGATGAACATTTCTCCAAGTACGACATAATTGTTTGTCAGCAGCAGCAGCGGTTGTAGTCCATATTGAAAATATGTCCAGACTTCGAGCCGATTACCTAAAATGTTCAGTTGCTGGTTGAACGGGACAGAGCAGCACAGCCAATAACCTGGAGGGGGCGGGGTCATGTGCATTTAAAGGGCCAGCGCTCCAAACCACCTTTCTGGTGTCACTACTCAGAAATAGGGTTGAAGATGGACCTGTGGAGTTGAATTAATGAAGAATTCAGACTCAAGCAGAGCATTTACAGTTTAAGTAGACCACAGGGAAATGTTTTAAAATGCATAATTCTGTTTAAAAAAGCAAAATATCACTCCTTTGACTTTTTCAGTGTGCTTTGAAGCTTATTATTGCTTTCACGTTAAGATTTTCAAATGTTTCTACTTGATTTTTGTTTGGTTTGTATGGGTGTGGGTGGGATGGGAATGGGGTGGAGGGGGAATAGTTGAGGGTTAGTTCTAAGACTATTTCAAAAAAGGGCCTGTCTGGAAAATGTGCTAACCCTATTTGTTTTCTTTTCTCTTTAATATGGCTCTGTACCTGTTCTTTGCCTGTATTTACAGAAACCAATGATTTATCTTGTATTTTACTATTCACTCTCACAGTTCAATAATGGAACTAAATCAATAAAAAGTTGGGGGGGGTAAATATTTTCTCACCTTTCAGTTCTCCCACCTTATTCATTGCTGTTCATTAATGTGTGCTTTTCCCCATTTAAATAAAGACTGTTGAAGTCACGCTCATTGCTTTGTACACTATGACTGCAGGTAGTCAGAGCTGTACTCCCAAGATGACGAGTATGAACGTCACCATAGACAACTGCACCACTGTCCTGGAGATGGCTGTGTGTGAGGGCCAGTGTGTATCACAACCAAGGTCAGCAGAAACAGACCTTACCAGTTAATGTTTGTTTATTTGTCTCAAACTTTGAAAGAAAAAAGAACTAAAAAAAAACAAAAAACAAACAAACAATAAAATCAAGAACTCTGTTACATATGCACCCATCAATGGTCATTAATCACAGAAAAAGTAGCAAAATACAATAAATCTAACATAAGTGTACATGTGAATCAACTCGTAAACACAGCTTGAGAAGGGACAGAAAGAAGCAAAAGCTCATCTAGTCCTGCCCCTTCCTTACTTTCAGTGTCAGATGCATGACCAAATATATTTCCTTCATCGGCTATTTATCACATTAAATTAGAGAACAAGAGTAACTGGTCATAGCACCTTTAGATTAGTTATATCACCATTTCACACCCATTCTGCAAATTTTATGTTTGCTAAATGAGCCAGGGTAAAAAGAAAATGTATTTCTCCCAACAGGGTTATGCTACATGACAACCTGCAGGTGGAGCAGAGCTTCAGCCACTGTCAGGAGCAAAGCTCCGAGAAGAGATCAGTGTTCCTGCAGTGTTTGGACTCCACTACCAGAAACTACACATATAAGCATATCACCAGCTGTGAGTGCAAAGCATTTACGTTCTGAAGAAAGCTCCTGGACAACTCGGATCACTCTGTTGTTTCAAGCCAATGTATTTGTCTAGAATGTACACTGGAAAAAATCAAAATCTTACCAAGTGTATTTTTCTCATTTCTAGTCCAAATATCTCATCACACTTAAAATAAGACATAACCATATAAAGAATCACCAAGATAATTTTCACTTGTTCCACTGGCAGATTTGTTTTTGCTTGAATTAAGTAAAAAAAATAAATAAATAAAAAAATAAAAAAATAAATAAAAAATAAAATTAAAAAAAAATCTTCCAATGGAACGAGTGAAAATTCTCTTGGTAAGATCTCTTGAAATAAGATTTTCAAGATCTATTTTTCTAAAAATAATTCTTATATCTCACTGAAAAGTTACTCTTTAGGTGATTATGTCTTATTTGAGTGTGATGAGATATTCTGACTAGAAATGAGGAAAAATGCACTTGGTAAGATTTAGATTTTTTTTCCAGCGTAAAAACCTTCTTATTCCATTTTTGTTTCAATTCAAAGCAATTCCAGACATTGCTTCTATTAAATAAAGCAAATATAAGGTAAAAGCAAAAAAAAAACCAAAACATGTCTCTCTGAATCTGTTCATTGGTTGCTCTGATGAATGAATAAATGAATGAATGAATGAATGAGTTTTTATTATTGTGTCTTGCATAAGAATATGCTCAGCCCTTACATGGGCTTATAACACATCAAAAATAGAAACCAAAAACCAAATGCCAGACAATAGGCACAATAGATATAAACAAGACAATGAATTGACCTATTTAAACAAACACAGCTGCCACTTTTTCCAGGCTTTACAAACAAATAATGCAAATTTATATACATTTAAACTAAACAGCCATTTTATCTTGTCATCATCAGTGCTCCAGACCATATCAGGGTTTCAGATGGACATCTCAATAAACAAAGAGGCTCTCAGTTCATCATGTAGAGGACAATACAAAAGAAAATGTGATTCATTTTCCACTTCCCCCAAATCACACAGTCCACAAAGTCTGTTTTCTTCTGGGATTTGGGTAAGATCACATAACGTAGTCACATGCCAACAAAACAGACGTGATGTTACAAAGTGTATGTTTGTTGAAAACGTACAACAAGCAAAGTTTTCCATTATCAGTGCGTTCTGTATGATGCATAAACCTTGCAAAAGAAATGTTATGCACTGGCTAAAATTATGTGAGGTAATTTTTAGGTATTAATTAGTTTAAGAAAATTATTTAGTTAATCTATATACCCATATAAAGACTTTTTTTTTTTTTTTTACCAGCATTGAAATACAGTGAAGCAATGTGTGTTCAGGTATTCATACAGAGGCAGAAAACCATTGTTTCTGTCCCTCAAGTTATCAATAGGACAGGAAGACTTTGATCAGCTCTGGGAAACACCCTGCGTTATAAAAGTTGGATTCTTCGAGTAGAGGAAAGCATTTGAGTCTTTGAAAACAGCAAACTAACAGAAACAGCAGGCTTATAAAATAAGCTTTGTCCAGCATCACGCTGTTGTTGTTTAGTCCAAAAGAATGGCTACTTGGGAGGCTTGTGATGTTCACAGAGGAGAGGATGTGCGAGTGTGCAAACACTGCGAGCGTCTGCGTGTGTGTTTGCGTTCAGTGAACCTCTGTACCTTCCTGAACTGGAGAGACATGCATCCCAACCGAATGAGTTACGTTGAGTTTGTGTGAGCGTGCATGAGCGGGTGTTTGACTGTTTCAGGGGTTTGAGGGCTTTTATTGACATGATCAACAAGTGCACATGACTACCCGGGTTACTGATTATAGGTGATGTTATAGTTTGTTTGTGATAAGACTTTGCTTTAAGCACAAAGTCCTGCGAGGTACAGAGAGCTTTCAGTTGCTTTACCACATCCTTCACATCCCTCTCAGGACCACTGCTGCCTCTCAGGTCAGTCCTTATTCTATTTTTTTTTTTTTTTTTTTTTTTTTTTTTTACAATTTATGCATTGATTTTCTCCACTGATATCCACTTAGGTCAACGTGTCGTGTTTACTGGACTTTGATTACATGTTAAAAGGTTAAAGGCTCAATTCATTTTTCTAAAAAGTCACCTTTAGTATTCAATCTTGACTTGAGATTTTGGTAATTCTTTTTCATTCAGTGTATAGATATACTTCTAGTGTTGTCAAACAATATTTACCATTAAATCAGAACATTAGTAGCAAGAATACTGTTTTCTATTAAAATTTTAGTGTCAGAAAGAACTCATTTTGATATATCAGATGAAATTAACACAATTTGCCTCAAATTCAGACGCTCCCTGTGTTTTTCTGCAGGTCCTTCGCTGTTGTGTTTTGCACTTCTTTACATCTTTTGACCGCTCAGCAGCATCATGAGTGTTGAGCCCAAAAAGCCACGTGAGGCTTGCTGCTCCAAGCTCAAGGTTAGAAATGTGTTTCTGAAAAATGCGCTATCATTGATCATTTCATGCCAAGTCTATCACTTGAATCAATAGTTAAGAGTAGGAAACAATTTATTGTTATAGCCCGAAAAGATAAAACTGTAAGACATTTATTTTAAAAAAGAAAAAAAAAAAAAAAGAAAGAAAGAAAAAAAGAAAAGACCAGCTTATGGCTGAAATGGAGACATTTAAATAAGGATAAAAGAACACAGACTCGGTTGATGATCACAGTCCTGGTCAATGAGGTTTGTTTTGGAATGAAAGCAGTTTTTCCCACGACATATATTGTTTTTCACTGGCTCGCTCTGTTAGTTTGAAGCAAGTTTATTACGTTACTGATAAGAGATTAATCAATAAGAATCACTAATTATTAGTTGTAAATGAGTTGTAATTCTCATTACTTATTACTCATTTTTTCAAAAGCATTTCAGAAGCTTGAACAGCATAAAGCAGTGGTTCCCAACCTTTTATGGCCCCACGACCCCCTTTTAACATCACAGAATCCTGGTGATCCCAGACATTCAAAACAGAGACTTTTTTTTTTTTTTTGCTAAAAATTAATTTGTTTTTTTGATCATGTAATAGTTTGCTATACTATGTTGGAAATAAACATTCATTTTAGATGACATTTAGTCTATATAATGTATATTATTGTGGACGGAGGCAGTAAAGCCAGGTGTAGATTACTGCACAAAGGGAGA
>JAPQRP010051684.1:0-28939 GCA_037367295.1 Apogon hyalosoma | reverse complement strand
GACTGGTGTTGGAATCGAACCCAGGACCTTCTTGCTGTGAGGCACGAGTGCTAACCACTGCACCACCGTGCCGCCCCCTTTCCTAACCAAATTTTTAAAATAATATTATCCTCTGTATTTGCATTTTTTGGTGTAAATCATGTATTTTTCTATATTTAATTCTCAGATCATGTAGATATTCATGAAAACTTTGAGTAAATTCAGAGTTAATTATATCAAAACAGAGAAAAATGAAGAAAAAGTTATTTTTTTCAGCAAAGATATTGCTAACTGAATGTAAAAAAAAAAAAAAAAAGTGTCTCCATCCACTGACAGATCTAACGCCATGGGTTTTACTGGTGAATCAATGTTGCAGAAGATGACAGTGTTTCCACATTCACTAAGGAGCCTCTGAACAACCTAGTGGTTCATATCTGATGACCATGAAAAGATGACAAACTGCATTTTACACCCATTTTTTGCATGTATTGATAGGATTAGTGGATCAACAGGTATTAAACAGTTTATATCTGCAGATGGTTTGTATTGCCAGTGGCTGTTTGGGTCTTTATGGGTTAAATGTCCTGCAACCCATGGGTTTATGACTGTTTAACCTTACCTCTAATATGCACATTGAAGTACATATAATGATGTTCTGGTTCATACAAGTGCAAGAAAGATAGAAAATGTCAATGTATAAACATACTAAAATACTGTGCAAATATGCATTCACAAATGAATACACTGTCTCTAAATACACATAGAAATATCTATGTATTTGCATCCATTATTATTCATTATTCATCAGTTATTGATTAACCATAAAGGACCGGTAAAATGCTTTACATTCAGTTGGTTTCAAGGTGAGCTAATGGAGCTGTTTTCTTTAGGTCTATCAGTCTTGCAAGATGCCAGAAAACCTCCAAATCCACACTCAGCTTTATAATTTAGTGGTAGACAGATGACGTTACAGACTAGCAGCTGAAGATATTGGAACATTTAGCATCTTAAAGTTCTCCCATAATAGTAAAGAAAACAAAATGGGGATAAAGGAGGGCAAATACTGGACAAATGAATGCTTCTGTCACTCTAACACATGCTGCGGGATGTTTATGTTGTTCACAGCTTTTAGCACTGAAAAAAAAAAAAAAAGACATGTAGCAGACATTAAAGCTGCAGTGTTTGAGAGTTGGTGATTATGTCAATGGGCAAATACTCTTTTCAGCATATTACAATTTAATGGATCTGAGAATATGAGATCCTGTTCTTTGTGATTTCATGCTGTAGAGAATCTACCCCACGATGCCCCGATTTTTTGTCATCAAAAGACCACTGGTGTTTTCAGACAGGTAGAGGGGTTAAATACATGATTCACAGCTGTAATTACAGGTCACTGTTCAGACCTGACCTGGATGAGGTTCTACCGTTCTACTCTGTGTCTCCACATGTAGAAAAAAAAGTGGCTTTATTCAACAAGAAAAGCATGAAATGATGTCAGGTTCATCTGTTCTCCTGCTTTAAGTCTGGTTTGTTCTCAGAGAGTGGTTGATGAAGTAGCATGATAAGATAAAAAAAAAAAAAAAAAACAGAAAAAGATAAGATAAGATAATGCAACCCAACCTGTGTGCTGTCTATGGCGCCTCTCTGCACCTGCATTGTGTTTTTGAGTGGATGTAATGCAGAGGGACGAGCCTGACACATGGTGGCAATTGATCGTGGCTTTGACCTCACCATTTCTTTTCACAACTTCACTGATGTTGATGGTGGCGGCTTCATTCTTTCAAGCTTTCAAGCAAAAAGAAAAACATTACAACATCAGAGTATGTTGCATAAAACAACTCCATAACATTTACAATGAAGAGCTATATTTCCACCAACTCACAAAAGCTGAAATCAGAAAGCTAGCAACTTAAAAACTAGCCACAGTCGCAGCCGACATAAGTATGAAAAATATAATAAACTAAAATTATACATTCCCAAACTTCTTCAGGCTCTTTCATATTTGTTTCAACACACACACTGTTCATACAGAATTACTTTACAACTGTTAATAGTTCAAATTTTCAGCTATAGTGGAGAGATAAATTCACAGAAAAACATTAAAGCAAAATGGCGCTCGTGCAGCCGACTACCATCAAATACAGTCGTAGACCGTAGCATTACTGAGCTATCCATCCACGTGTACTTCAGGGCACAAATTTATGCATCCAAGGCTCTCCTATCTCTTGTATTGGGGGGGTTGGTTGGGTTCTACTGCACGTGCTCCAATTAAGAAGAGAGCCCGTATGTAACTCAAAAGTAATGCAGGAGTCATGTAACACATTACAATTTTGAGACAGTCATATTGTATGGTAAGGAATTACTTTCAAATAACAGTAACATGTAATGTGTAATGTATTACAGTTTGGGGAAAAAAAACTTGCACAACACTGGGTGTCTGTGATAAAAAGTCAAAGGTTTGTGGTTATGATTTAATTTAGTGTATTAGCTGAAGGAGCTTTGGCGTTTTATCCATATGAAAGCTGTGGTTCTTTCACAGTAGCTGCAGTGGAGGCTTTTCTCTTACCATGTTTAGTGTGGATGTGATTATACAGAGTATATACGATTTAATCCAGTCAGTATTCAGCTGACTGGTATGAGCATCTTGATAAATCTCATAAATCAGATGTCCACCCATATGCTTGATGATCATGCCTGACATGCTCGTATGTTGCCATGTTTGTGTTTATGATATTTATGGAAACAGTCTCCAGGCCACAGCGTTATATGTTTACGTGTTGCGGGTTGTTAAAAGAAGAGGCGGAAGAGAACACACAAATACACAGCCTTGACTGTAAAATAAACAGGTGCACAAGTGGAAAAATGCAAGGCCACACTTTCACAGATACTCAGTACACACACACATATACGTGCATGCTATCGGCTGTAATCCCTACAGGCTCAGCCAAAAGGACATTTATTTAATGTGAGATGATGGCAGTCTACATACATGTTCGAGTGTGTCCAGAGTGAGGCCAGAGGAGACAGTAGGAGCTGGAGGAGAGGGAGTGGTTCTGGTGTTGGTGTGTGTGTGTGTGTATGTGTGCATGTGTGTGTGCATGTGTGTGTGTGTGTGTGTGTGTGTGTGGTGGTGGTGGTGGTGGTGGGGTTTACACACTGAGGGGCTTACACGAAAGGAGAAAGGAGAGTGATACATAGTGAGAGCTGGAGAAGCGCTGCAGGCTGTCTCGTAACGGTTCGAGGACATTACTGAATCCAGCGCTCATAGGCAGAGCTACAAGACTACATACAGAACAGAGAAGTGGAAAAAAAGACAACAAAACGGGAGAAGGCTGAGCAGGATGGATGGAATGATCAACAGCAGAGGAGTCTGTGTGTGGTGGGTTAGAAATAAAAGATTAAATGAGTGTCTTAGAAGGAAACAGAAACACTATAAGAGTGAACATTAAGAAAATGATGTTGAGAAGACATGGGTGGCATATATGAGTGAGTTAACAGATTGGGACTGAGTCATCGAGGCATTAAAATCCTGAAAACATCTTCAAATAGTCTAATGAAGCTGCATGGCACACCAGCACACATACACACAGGAATAATCCATCTCATGTCATGGTATGGCTGCATACCCCGAAGATGTTTTCCTTTTCCTCACACCTCACAGAACCTCAATGAAACTCCGGCTGCTTCATTAGAGGTAATTATGTAATACAATATGCTTTAACGACCAGTCACATGCACCAAAACATAAAAAAGAAAAGAAACATGCAGCAAACTAACATGAAATTATGTTCTACTTAATTTATTGTCAGAGCTACTGCTGAAAGAGAAATGCACAAAAATAGCAACACACAGGTAGTGAGTAATGTTGTTAGTGTGACATAGTGGTTATAACCAGCTAATGTTTACAATACCAGGGAATGGAGTGTGAAAATGTGTATATCTGGAGGCAAGTCAATGAATCCCTCTGAGAGGCGAAAACAGTCTTTTACCGTATACTATGGGATGAAAAGAAGTTTCTGATGTATGTAATGGATATACAGGGTGTCCCAAAAAAAACCTGATATAATTTAATTTGTTCTAATTGGAGTGACTACATGATCAGGAGAAATGATACTTAACAGGATTGATTTTGGACATAAAATGTTTTATTCTACAAATTTCAAACGAAAAATTCTGGGGGATGGTAATTTTAATGTTCCAAAGTTATTACAAATGTTCAGTGTGTGCGCCGCTTGTGACGTGGCCCACATCAAGTCGGTAGCGGAGTCCATTTTTTTCCAACACAAACAGCCCTCCTCTTGAAACTTCTTATGCCACGTCCAAATCTGCTTTCCTGTTGGCTCTTGTTTATGAAATGTTCTAACAAATTCACTTTACGCATTCATATTTGACTGAGTCTGGGCGTACTTCAATACACAGAACGCCTTTTCTGCTGCAGTAAACGGCATGTCTGTTCCTGAAAGCAGAACAATAAGAATGATATTAGGTGATGAAATTATGTCAGACTTTTGGGAACACCCTGTATATTACCCTTACAGAAGTGTGTATTATATTTCTACATAAAGATCTGTGTGAAATGATTTCATGCAATGAGACTGTTTGTATTCATTTCTGGTGTCTTTTGTTACTTTGGCCCAACCTATGACTTCATTTCAATCTTTCAGACTGACAGAGAATACTATTTTTGCTTCAAATAATCACTCTCATGAAAATACACCAGAGGAAACCATATCGCAACAGTTTAGAGTACTTATACTTGAAGTTGCTCCACAGCACACAGCTGCATTACAGCCACCAACAGAGCAGGTGGCTGTAATGCATTCACTGTGACCTGATTTTAGACAAAAGAGGAACAAGAGGGTGACTAATGCAGGATGCAGTATATAACACAGATAACTCAAGTGGCTTCACGTGTACATCCAGGTGTCTTCCTACAGGTTTTCAGGTTGTCAAACATAGCTACATGGCACTTAATATGTTTAATCAGAGTCAATAGCATCTGATGGATTTTGGACCATAACTGGTCATTATGGCCAATTATACATACTAAAGCTGAACACAAACCAGTCTAATTAAATCTACTTAAAAACATCAAACGCACATAGCATCAGAGGTGTCAAAAGTGTTCACATTCATTAGAATGTAGAAGTAGAGTTTAAAAAGACTTCTGTAAAAGTTGAAGTATCAAGTCAAGCTTTTTATGCAAGTAAAAGTGTAAAGGTACTGGTTTCAAAACTACCTAAAGGATAAAAGTAAATATAAGGGGATAAATAGGCCATTAGGACAAAAGCTTTGGTGGCACCACAGAGTGGGGCCTATAGTGTACCCTCCACCTCCCCAAAAAACATTTTTCTAAAGCCCATAATAACTATAATGTTATATTAAGATGTTAATGTTTAAAAATGTGGGATGCACTAGTCTACATGTTTCAGTTGCATATATGCCCATTGAAAATGAATGCATTTTAGTCCAGTGCAAATGTTTTAAAGAACCATATATGTGCACTACTGAGCATTAACTTGTGTTTCATGGAGTGGAAGATATGATGACTAGTTGACTGTAAGTATTGGAATGGTGGAAAAAGTTGGGTGTGATGGATCGCATACTAATCAATAGGGTGTCAGAATGGTACATGTTTATACTTCTCATCCAACCACAATCAAATTCACTCTATTCGGATGGTGCAACTTATCTGGATAGTTTTTTATTTGAATGATGACAAGCCGGAATGAGAACAAGCCGAAATAAACAACAAGTAAAGAGGCTATTTTTAAAATGTAAGGAGTAGAAGTAAAGTCAGTTGAATGATAATTACTCCATAAAGTATAGATAACCAAAATTTCTATTTAAGTAAGGCAACAAAGTATGTGTACTTCATTACTTGACACCTTTGCATAGCATATATGGAAAGTTACAAAATGACACCTGGATGTGGATGTGTTTTATGGACTCACACAGTCCTACAGCAGATTGCACAGAAGAATGAACGAAAGGAAGTACGAGTGACATCATGGCTTAACAACCAGACTGACAACACAAAACATAAAGACACAGTTTATCAATGGAGGTGCTTTATGGTTTTACTGTGATTGTTTCATGTAAAATAAACAGGTAAATAAATAAAAGGGGTGGTATGGTGGTGCAGTGGTTAGCAATGTTGCCTCACAGCAAGAAAGTCCCGGAAAAGACCCGCGTAGGGTTACATGTTCTCTCCGTGTCTGTGGGAGTTCTCTGAGTATTCCACTTTCTTCCCACCATCCAAAGACTTGCCCTTTAATAGGTCAACTGGTCAATCGAAATCAGGCGTGACTGTTGATGTGAGCGTGAATGGTTGTCGATCTGTATATGTCAGCCCTGTGATGAACTGGAGACACAACCAGGATGTGCCCCGCCTTCACCTACTGGTAGCTGGAAAAGGCTCAGCACCCCTTCCTCCCAAGCTGTTCAGAAAATGGACATAGTTTCATAACTTTTTAGTATTAATTGTTCAATGAGATAGATGTCTTTGGTGCCATATTACCCCCTGTTGTTGAAACTTGGAATAAAATTTTGAATTTCCAATGGCTCCAGGACTCCCATGACCCTCTTGAGGATAAAGTGGCTCAGAAGACGACGTTTGATTGAGGAAAGTTAAATAAATACATTTATCGTGATGCTGAAAGAGCAGGTTCTGGTTGTACTGAAGTCAAGATATGTTCAACACGATGGTCATGGACAAATGTTACAGTTTTTCTCAGTTGCTAAAACACTAAACCCCATTCTCTGAACCAAATTCTCAATGGCCTAAATGCAGTTTTCAAATCAAACACTCTTTTAGCACAACTTTAAGCTGATTCTCATACTTAGACACAATTTTCACACCTGTAGCACACTTTTTGGAAAACTCTGCACACATTTCTCACTGTGGTGCACATGAGCTGTAAAATGGTGAACACAGGAGGCAAACGTTAAACACAAATACAGCGCAGTTGTCAACAGGTACACACAACCACTCAAAACTGAACACACTTACTTCAAATGATGTGATCAAACCAACTACACATGATATAAGTCAGTTCAGAGAGCACCGGACACAACAATGGATGGAAACAACCTGAGAGGTAAAGGATTTTAGATCAGCAAATCTTCTTTGTGAAAAAGTTAGTGAGGGTGAGTGTTTTACCTTGCTTACATGTTTAGACTACGTCACCCTTACTAACAGTGTCGCAAAGAAGAATTGCTAAACTAATATAAGAAAACAACAAAATGAACATAATCAATATACTACGAGGAAGAGGGTTCTGTCTGTGTTGTGGTTTGGGACAATGTCCAGATACGGTAGTGGTTCAATATCAGCCAGAGTTTCATAAATGTTTGCCTTCCTCCATACAGCCCTTTCCTGAACCCAATAGGAAAGTGTTTCTGTTCACGGCAGTGGAAGATCTATCACTGAACCCATATACCAGGGAAAGTCTTTTAGAAGCAGTGGAGAAGTGTGGAGTGTTGTCAAGGCTGGATCTGGCACCAGAGGGTATTTCCCCCGTCGCCTGGAAAGAGACAATATTGCCTGTGATGTGGATGAAGTCCTCAAAGACATGATGCTGAGATAGAATGAATCTGTCATGAGTTTGATTTGAAGCTGTACAAGACTTGTGTTACAGTTATGTACTTTTCTTTTACAGTTTTCTTTGGTCTTTTCAGAAATGCTAAATGTATTTACAATATGTAATAAACATGTTGTGCATGCGCTGGATGCAGTGTTTTCCATTTTGCTGTGCAGTGTGTAATGACTGCTCTGTTGTGTCTACATGTTGCCTGGTTGTGTGTGTGATCTGAAAGCAGCGTTTGCTTTTGAGTGCAGGTAAAATAATTTTGAGGCAATTGTTTGCTTCTGCAAGAGGAGTGAGAGATTTTGTGAATGTAGTTTGAATTCTTGGTTTGTGTTTAAAGTTTGGCGAAAAGGAGTGCAGCTTTGGAAAAATGTGTTCTTAGCAATTGTGAAAAACTGTTAAAAGCTCTTTTTGATGACGAGAATTAGTTCAAGAAAAAGGATGAGTCAAACGCAAACTTATATATTATTACCTAGTCAGGAATTTTAAGTGTTTGTTTCATCATGTATAAAATCTAAGTTAATAACTACAGGTCATCACCTCACAACCACTATGATTTTATTGAATGCTTCTGAATGAGTATGCTGAGTTTAAAATTTGTAAGAGTAGACAAGGCTGAGAGCAATGTAGAATTTTGTTAAAGATAAAAAGAATGGGAAAAAAAAAAAAAAAAGAATGTGACAAATTTGTCCATGGATGCCTCTCCTTGCAGGAGTCCAAGGTTGCTGTAAAGAAGTGAGAAGACAAGGAGGACAGTATATAAAGGCCTGGAAAAAAAGGACTGAGCAGAAAAGGTAGAAAGAAAAAAAAAAAACCCGTAATTCCTGCCATAACCCTGTCACTGGAATCTGAATCAAAAAAAGAGAAGCTCTGTCACAGTTTTAAAGGACTAAACCTGTGGAAGGAAAAGGACAAGGACAGTGTGTGTTTCATACTGAGGAAGACAATGGACTTACTGCAACAAACAGTACCCCCCCCCAAAAAAAAAAGAAAAAAACAAAACCCTTGCAATTAAGAAAAACATTTTAATTAAAAGTGAAAAACAAAACAAAGGAGGACACCAGACAATGGACAGAGAATTATTTAATGATGTCACAATGATATTTTCATTGTTTATCATGTTTATCCAGTGATGTAATTTTTGTGATCTGGATGAGGATCTGAACGGATGTGAGATCAATAAACCATCCACCACATCCCTTATAATCCTATTTTACCATTTGCAATGTCATTTTGTGATAATGTAATAAAAACGGATTTTCTCCTTACAAGTTTACACTAACATATTGACGCCTGCAGTTGTGCATCCATATGGGTTGTGCGTACCTCGTGTGTACAGAGTGAAATTTGAGAGAGAGAGAGAGGTACCTCCCCTTACAATTTATTCACCCCATCACCCCCCGTCTGTGCGTACCTCACAATTTCACTAACATACTGTATTTATTACTGTACTGTGATTCTACTTTTGTTTAGTGATGTGACAAGATGTACAGTATTGGTTAAACAATGGCGAGAAAATGTATGTGAGGCCTTTGAGATTTCCTAGTTTCTACATGAACTAGTCATAAAATAGTCGGATCTGCATCTAAGTTACAGTTACAGAGAAACACAATGTTGTTAACACCACACAAATAATTATAGTATTCCATATTTTTCTGGGTCTATTCTCAATCTTTAATTGTCATTAATGGATATTTCTGTAAGAGCACTTGGCTCCCGTTTTCAGCCTTTAAACTGTGACCCTGCTGGTGCAGCAGGTTGACCCTATCACCTCACAGTAACAGGGGCCTGGGTTCACTTCCTTTCTGTGTGGAGTTTGCATGTTCTCCCCGTGCCTGCATGGGTTTTCTCCAGGTACTCCATCTTCCTCCCACTACTGACCACTAATGGGTCAATCTAAATGTCACAGTAAATGGTTTTTCATGTGTATATTTACCTGCCCTGTGATAAACTGTCCTTGGCCTCCGCCCATTGGTAGCTGGGATACGCTCCCCCAACCCTCCCAAGGATGAAGCAGTTCAGAAAAGGAATTAGTGAATGAACACACTCAGTGATGTTTTATCTTTTCTTTCAGTCAATCAGCATGACATGATCCTTTCTCAGTAGCCACTTCTTTCAAAGACAAGGCAAGAGTAGAAATCTTCCGATCAATTCCCTCATGAAAGAAACAGGCTGACCAGAGCAGAAGAGGTCTCACTCGCAAATCAGTAATTCAGTTTGTGTCTATGATTTAACTTTTCATGATTTCTTATTTGTTTATGAATAGTTATATATATATTTTATACTGATTATTTTATTCTGTTTACTAGTGTTTTATCTGTGTTTTTATTGCGACCACTGGATCGTTATTTTGTTTTGCAGTTCATCTATGATGCAATGTTTTAACTAGAAGTGTGACAAAATATCGATATGGCGAACTATCACGATATTTAATCTTATGATGGCTTATCGATTCACTCTCGCCGTGTATAGTTTTTTCAAAATTATTATTAAAATATAGCCGCTATAAACTTCTGTCATTGTTCCTCCTAAGTCAGTTGAGTCACTGTTGTACATGTCATCCAGGGAGCGCTCCTCACGTGAGTGGCTGAAAATTGGGCCGAAGTCACAGACAAAGAAAAAAAACAAACATCAGTGCTAATATGGCGGTGAAGTTAAACTAAAAGATGCACCCACATCGTTTAAATCAGAAAGTGTGGACTCACTTTGGCTTTTATTGTGTGGATAGGCCAAAGCTGGATAAGGACTTTCCAGTTTGTATGAACTGTCTCACAAAAATGCGATACACAGGCAGCACGACAAACATGCACACTTGAGAGACATGAGATGTCTGTTTTCTGAATGAGTTTAAAATAGTGTCACTGTTTGTCAGATACCTAAAAAAATCTTGTTTACAGTCATGTTGCACTAAAACAGCATCATTGTTTTGGCACTATTGCTGTTTGTACTGTTTAAATCATGCTGCAAAGTATAAACTATGAAATGTATTTTTTGTTTGTTTTTGTTTCACCCCTATAAACACACAGATATATTGAAGGTTATGAGCAATATATGGATAATTGCAGTATCTCCATATCAAGATATGATCATGAGCCATATTTAGTACCATATTGTATCATATTGTGAGGTGAGATTCCCAGCCCTAGTTTTAACAGTGCTGAGGAGGTGAAGGATCTACAGATGCTTCAAAAACCTTGGAGTTTCTCCAAAAAAGGGACTTAGTCCTCAGAAGGATCCTGGGGATTAAACCAGTCCTCTGGTAAAATGTGATGACATAGCTTTATGTAAATGAAACCCCCGAAGGATCCTTCCTTGGGGAAAAAAAAAAAAAAGACACATGGCATAGTTGTAGTTTTTGATGGGGATGATGATGACACACAGACAGAGGGTACAAGGGCTTTATTTGAAGGAAGTTTGTATAGGGATGAAATACCAGTGTCCTCTGTTCAATGGGTAGAAATCCGTACGTTTAACATGAAACTTTGATTTGGATCAGCACCAGTAGATCAATAGAGGGCACTAGGGCACCACCCCACCTGTCTCACATGAAAAAGAAGATGATAGGAATCACATAAAATAATTTAGCAAAAACATTAATATTGAAATAAACAAGCTATACATCATACAGCCCATGAGTACCTTGTATAATCTGCATTCAAGGGTATAGTCTATAAAGGTTTTTGGTTGTTTAGTGAGCAGTCAAGTGACGTGTTTCCTGTTTGAGGTCCAGAAATCTACACCCGAGGCTCTCTGTTTACCATGGTGTGTGTGCAGTAGACCCCCTCCAATATATGAGATAGCAGAGCCTCAGGGTGCAAACATTTGTGTCGAAGCACCACCCACAGGAGTAAACATCACAACCCTCAGAAATGCAACGACACATAAGATTGTCTAAACCCACACCCACCCAACCACGCCTTGTGAGCTACTTTTAAAATGATCAAGACTAAATAATGCATGTGCAGAATATATTAATATATACGTCAGTAGATACCTAACACTACCCATGAATATACCAATGCCTGAGTAGCACAGTAGGTAACATTAGGCTACTGACTAGGATGTGGAAGACTGGGGTTCAAATCCTGGCACCAGCAGAGATAAAGTTTTGTTTTTTTTTTTTTGTTTTTTTTTTTTTTTTAATTAAGCCCATAGACTGACTTCTATTTTTTATTTTTTTTTAAATTTAAATTATTTTTTTTAAATAGTGGTGGTTATAGTGCATCCAAAAACTGACTTGCATACTCTGCCCCATCAAAAAAATAATTTCACCAGCCTCCACTGATCAGCACCTGTTCATTCTTAACAGTACTGCAGTTTTCTTTTCTGAAAATGTAACATATCCTTTCCCCTTTCAGTTAGCATTTTAGTGGATAGAAATGATTCATTGCTTAACAGAGGTTTTATGTTGACTTCCTGTCACACAAATGATAGTTATGCTGAAATGTGAGACAAACACACACCTGCAGTGAATAGAATCTCACAGTAACACTACAGATGACTGATGTAAAGAAACAAAGTAATGGGAATTTGGAATATTTTTTCATGTATTAAGTTGAACTTAACTAGAAATTCTTTATTAAGTGGCAGCACTTCACAGACTTGAAACAGAGATATGTATCCATGTTAGTGAACTGGAGCTCTGTCAGTGTGTTACTTGTTAGCACCAAATGAACCAGAAACAAGAAGATCTGAGTATATGCCTTTTGGTTTGAACATTTTTAGGGCTGTGAGATGTGAGAGGACCTGAACGTGTATTCCATTAACTGGTGCCTGAATTTGTGTTTGTCTTTTCATTAAGCAAGACATGTATGTCCCCCATACACTGTTCACATAAACTCCAGAATGTAGAGCCTACATTCCTGGATGCTCAAATAAAAATTACATGACTGGTTCTGCTGTGGGAAGGCAAAGCCATTTCAAAGTTCCTATGTTGAGTCACAGAGAACAGCTATATAGTGCAAATGTAATATTTACTACCCGCCTGACAACACCCATGAACACCAGAAAAGTCAGTAGAAGGGGGTGAAATTCATTTTTACTCTCGGATCACCTGAATTACAAGAGGCTGAAATGTTATTTATGGGATTTTTGGGTGACCATTTTAAGTTAGATAGGAATTACAACCATACACAGTCTATTACATGATGGAAAATGTCTTGATTTTAAATTTTAAACTTAATAAAAAAAAAAGTCGAAATCCTAAAATCAGGGGGAGTTGTCGGCCTCTGGTTAGTCATTCTTTCTGTGCGTGTGAGATTTGGCATCTTTCCTTTCAGTCATAAAGCAGATGGGCACTGAATGTCTCCAGGGCGCAAACCTTGACGAAGTTGACGGCGTTGAGCATCAGCCATCAGACAGGTGGCTGACACCGGCGCACACTGGAAACGACAGCAAACACGTAGATGACAAGCTGGAGATGGTAGGTATAAAAATACAGCTGAAGGAGGAGGAGGAGGGGGCCGATTCAGAGGGACGCGCACCGTAACAGCCAGACCCAAACCAAGGGAGACGAACCAGGGAAAGGAGGAGAGAGAGAGAGAGAGAGAGAGAGAGAGAGAGAGAGAGAGAGAGAGAGTGAGTGCCTGACCGGCGGCATCCTCCAGAAGCCCTCTCCTTCTAAGTTTGACGTCTCCTACACCGGGAGTTCTGCTCCGCTGCAGTGATGGACCATCGGAAGTCCACTGGATCAGTATTAATTGGAGTTTACCTGTGGGCGACGTTCTGCTGTCAAGGTGGGTTCTCTGCTGTAGCCTCCAGCCCAAAGAGAGCTAAAAAGAAGAAGTGTCTAGAAGTGACTGACCGGAGCTCTGTCATGTTTATTCTTTATTTTCTTCATTTAACTTTATGCGTCATTAAGTTTCAAGCGCGTCTTTTGCGCATTCCCACCTTTCTCTCCCTCCTCTTTTCTTCCACCGTACTGCAATTCAAAGTTGTGTTTTCACGGTTGTAAATGCAGCTCATGTGTGATCCGCCGTACCACTGTGTTTTTATGCTTGTAGTATATGTCCGTGTCACAGGGTTTGTGTGCGCGCACGTCGTCTTTAATTGACGGACAACATCTGGCTCAGAATAAGGAGGGCGTCCCGGCGATGATGCACGAAGCCCATTGGGGTCGTTCATCCCCTCTGTAATCTGCTGCTAAAGGATTGTTAAATGCGTGACTGGCAGAGCTGACAGACAGGACCTTCACAGGAGGTTAAATCTCTCTGTAATATGCTCGAATCCCCGGTTTAAGTCTGATTTCGATAGATGGATGTGTTTTGTTTTTTTTTTTTTCTAAATACATATTGTTCCTTATGCAATCACAATTACTTTGCTGAAGAAGAAAAAACAGAAGGTTTTGAGGGCCCACATATTGAGTTGCTCTAAATGGGGACTTGACGGAAGGAGTTAAGATGTGTAAGAGGACTATGTGTTCCATGGCCCACAGCCTTTGTTTTCTGAACAGTAAACATGCACACAGGTGAGGGAAAAGGAGGCTGCTTTATGCACATGTTCCCATAATGATTCTCACAGCAGGATGAGTAATTCCACATTGGTCACGAACACTTGATTAAAATAGCCTTTGTTTGAATAAGAACAGTATAATTAAAACAGCCATGTGGTCTACGTACATATATAGCACAAGGAGTAATGGCTTCCATAGACACTGCAATCCAGTCACATGTTCTTTATGAGACCTCTAATCACCAGATGAAAACATCTGGTGTTCGAAAACGTCTGCAGTCCAGACTACCAAGTAAAAGCGCCCATATTCCTCAAAGTCTTCCGTTGGAACAGAGGAGAACAGAGCTGCGCTATCAGTGGCCAGTGGAAATAATTAGTAGTGCACATTAGAAGCAGGGTTTCACTTCTTCATTTTACA
Source organism: Apogon hyalosoma (assembly GCA_037367295.1). NCBI lineage: Eukaryota > Metazoa > Chordata > Actinopteri > Kurtiformes > Apogonidae > Apogon > Apogon hyalosoma. The sequence continues at coordinate 14,503 of JAPQRP010051684.1, read as the reverse complement.
GGTGACTTATCCCCTGATGCCCATATAAGTGTTACTGTGTCCACTGTCTGTTCCACTCAGACTCCTTCCAGCTAATGCTGCTGTGTTAGGTGTAGCCTGTATTCAGTTCTATCAGTGTTTAATGAATGCGATTGTGTGATTTTGCTGTGGGCTTGTTTTAATAGAAGTAGTTATTTCTAAGGAAAAAAAAAAAACAAAACAGAAAGCATATTAAAAATGTTTCCTTGTACATAACAGATATGCTCATTAGTTCATTGTGTTGTAAAAGTGTCACTGCTGCCAAAAGGTTAAAGTCTCCAACTCGTAACTCTGAAAATGTAGGGCTTATTTTCAGTGTGTTCTGAAATGAAATGTGGAGATACCTCAGCGTCCTGCTGGCACATATGTTTAGACCGTTATTTTTTAACACCATGATGAGAAGGTTAGGTTTTTACCAATGTTTGCTGCTTTGTCTTCCTGGACAGTTTTGGATAGTAATCCCCAAGATGTGCATGTTGTAGGCCAAAGGTCAAGGTCAGAAAAAATTCCAAAAATTACCATTTGTTCTATATGTCAATCAAAACTTGTTTGATTTGATGCCACTATAGAAGACTTGATTGTGGATTGTCCAAGATCAAGGTCACAATACACAATTGGGTAAAAATCACTTTATATAATGAGTTTGTATTGTTGAAAAATAGGCTATTGTCAGACTAGTGTCTTCCAGAATGCAAACTAAGATCTAGGCCATAAAAAAAAAAAAAAAAAAAAATCAGCACTATCCCCATCAACAGATACAAGAGCTCAGAGTTAGGGTTAGGGTTACTGCACCTAACAGAAAATGGTTGCCATTTATTTCCACAAAGCCCACATGATCTCCAAGGATGATATGTTGTTCTTAATGTGGTTTCTTTGCTGAAAGCATGTCCTCTTGTTAAGAAATAAACATCAAGTCAAAATGTGATTATGCCATAAATGCATGGTGATAATGAATTTCAGGCGAAAGAGGAATTGCTGATGGATGAATTTAACTCCATGACTCAGATATTTGTAACTTTCTGTGCTTAGTCATTTGTTTTAGTCTATTATTCATCAGTCTGAGTCACTTTGATGACATGAGTGACTGATTAAAACAATGGTAGCATTAGGAGAGCTAAAAAAAAAAAAAAAAAAAAAAAAACTGGAAACCATCCGATTTACTTGGACTTGTACACATAAAATTTAAAAAAGGCAGTTCTGTGCCTGCTGAATGTGCAAAGTGAACAATTTGTAATCACAGGTACCATATCAAGTTCTAAGGTGTAAGGTGCATTGTGTATTTGCATCTTGGGATGCTGCCCCTAAGTGGCCACAGAAATGATTTATTGCAGGTTTGTTGAGAAGTTCTCCAATACTAATGCTAATTGGCCACACTTGTAAAAGTGAAGCTTGCATGATGAATGAGACACCTTGTGCACTTACCTGCATTGGCTGCTGTGACCTTGGTTGGTTTCCTTGAACATGGTGTACTGTTCAGATTTGGTTTTCTGTGTTCTCTTGCCTCATAGATATTGGATGTTCATTGATCTTATACAGATATTTAGGGTCCAGCTGCCTTAATGTGATTTGATTTTAAGGTTAGCTTAGCCTCTCAGGTGTTCAGAGTGAGCTTATCAGTATGCAGTCTGTGTCCATGGTGGGATAGTCTTTCCAAGCACCGACAGACAAATTATGAATAGTGTATCTTACAGTGAATTTTCACAGTTTGGAAGTAAGACTCTAACAGGTGCCTGTTAGTTTTTTTTTTTTTTTTTTCTGTGGGTATTAAAAGGATACTGATCAATGGAAAAAAGGACCATGTCTCATAAAAATAATTCATTTTTTTAATGACAAAAACACTGGTGTGTAAAATAAAGGGGACATAGCCTTCGTCAAGCAAAGGTCAAATCACCACACACATAGAGCAATGACAACATAACAGGCATTTAAAGACTTAGATTTAAAGAAACTGCACATTTAAAAAAGAAAACATCTCTAAGAGTTTAATTTTAAAGCTGCATATTACGTTCATCACCAATTTTTCATCAAATGTGTATAACCCGAGTGATCGCCTATCATGAATCTGTTAGTCTTTCAGTGATTATGCACTTGAATCACTTCCCTCACGGAGAACAGCTTCAAAGTGTACTCCACCACAAACACTCCATTTGTTTATATACCAAACCGAAACCTAAACAAAACTGTTACTCGGGTTTTTTCTGAATTCCATGCAGCCACAGTGTGGCCATAGCGACAACAAACACGGAAACGGCTTCATTGTTTCTTATTACTGTGGCTGCGTGGAATTAAAAAAAACCCTGAGTGACAGTTTTGTTTAGGTTTCGGTTTGGTCTGTAAACAGATGGAGTTTTTGTGATGGAGTTCACTTCACAGATTCGTGATACTTAGGTTATCACTCTGGTTTTACAGATTTGATGAATAATTGGCGACAAACGTCATACACAGCTTTAAGGGATAGACTGTTTTCTTCAGGGCAGATGTTTTGTGTTGCTACAGGAATCACTTACAGATACCTCCATTTTTTTCCCATTTACTCTCCTCTAAAACAATTACATTATCATTTTCCTGTTGACTTGTAAATACTGGCAGCTTGAAATGTTGTCCTTTGTGTTCTGTCCTGTCAAATGGTTGTGGAGTGGATGGTTTGTAGTGCAACCGTTTTTTATTTATTCATTTATTTATTTATAGTGTATTTAGTGTTCTTCCTTCTGCAATTCATATTGACTTCAGTCTGTAAACGAAGCTGCCTCTTGGGGACATTAAAAATTGACTTAACTCTGCTCCACTCTAGCATTGACCTACTGTTTTTAGACATTCCTCGTAGTGTGAAGTTAATATTGCTGCGAGCAGCAAGCTGTCCAAGGATGGCTTCTGGGTCTTGAAAGCTCTAATATGATGTGTGTACACTGAGACAGGAAAAGCCCAGATTAGGATTGGGCTGTGTGTGTGTGTGCTTGTGTGTGTGTGTGTGTGTGTGTATATATATATATATATATATATATAATTTATTTAATTATTAGCCAGTTATTTTTTTCTCACAGCTACACTCTAAAGAACTACAAAAAAAGTGCAAATATAAACTTTGGTTGTTTATTCAAAAGAAAGTGTTGATATGATGCATATCACGACTTGATATATTGTGAAATTGCAAGCAAGCTCTAGTAGTTTCCATCTACGTTCCTCCAAGTGGTTGCTTGTGACTGTTCCCCGAGTTCTGACGGACTTTGGAAGAACAGCATTTTCCTACCATGCACCATGCCATGGAATAATCTTCAAAAAACTGTTAAGCTACAAACATTCATTTCTGTTAGTGATTTTAAAAGTATCATGGAGAATGTAGTGAAGGAGGAATGTCACTGTTTTTCTTGATGCCATTATGGTTGAATAGTTATTATTGTGTTTTATTGCTTCATTGTGTATCGTGTGTGTTTTATATTGTTTGGACTTTGTATGGACTTTGTATGGCTACTACCTTGGCCAGGTCTCCCTTGCAAAAGAGATTTCTGATCTCAATGGGTAAAAATAAAAAAAATAAATAAAAAAGATGACATTGGGATTTTTATGTAGAATTAAAAAAAAAAAACATCCACATGCATGCATAGCTGTTAGGAAGAAGCAACATGATATAAGTAAATAAATGAATAAATACACATACATACACCGTATTAAAGGTTATACAATTACATGTAAAACATTTAAATAAAAGATCGTAATATCCAAAAATGGTCTGGGATGATTATGTGAAGAAACAGAAATGTAAATTTGAGCTCAGATACTGTTGTGGTGCTTGTAATACCATTTTGATTAGATCTTCTATGTTTCAGGATGAAGAGAATGACAGCTCCAAAGTAATCAAAAATTCAGACAGGAAGTAGCATTAGCGTAAGCATAATAAAAAAATCAAACCTAACTGACCTAATGCTGATTTTGCACTGTGTGCATCAGCTGGACTTGCTAAAATTTGAAGAGGTTTGCTCATTTTGTCCACTAGTGAAACATTTTCATTGTACTCATTCAGATAAACTATTGTGACATTGTCTTTACCACAACTGCAAGTTCAAGCAACACAAAAATGGAGGATGGAAGTTTAAGTAAATCTGAAACAAAACATTATACTATATTTTTTTTTCTTAGGTGAGAATATAGATGTTTACACTTAAAATATATGGTCAGAGTATCTAGATAGAAGCAACTGGTGTTTTCAAGATCTCCCATTGCCTTGACACTATTCCACAGTGAGACATAATGGTTCACTTATGTAATGACACAGTGGATTGACTAGTCCACGTTTAGTATTGCTTTGACCCATTTGGAACCACAGAGAAGACGGGATTAGAAATAGTATCTGGTAGTCTCTTGTGGTTCATGACAGAAAAGCTGCATCGAATTGAGGCAAGTCGAGCTGATATATGCAGTGGAAAAGGGGCATAGTAGAGGCAACACAGACGGTTAGATTTTGAAGCGTTAAACCAGCAGCCATTTAATTGTTTCTCCTCAACTATGTGACTCAAAACATGCGAAACACCATGATCCACACGTATAACATCAGCTATTTGGTGTTCCATCAGCTGTAGCTAACAGAACAGCATTGGAATGAGGTCAGATAACTTATTTTGCAAGAATTGAAAGTCAGTATCCTTCCACTGAAACAGAATTGCCTGTTATCAGGTCTGCTTTGAAACCATTATGGACTGAATGGTTCTCAATAAGCTTTTTTCTTATCTTTTTCTCCTAACCTCTGTTTCTGTCATCTTTGTGACTGTCAAACACCTTAAATTAATTTGAAGTGAAACACAATTTTTGCTCAGTGACGCACACAATTTGTAGCTTGTTTGTCTTGTTCATGGCAGGTCTAGTAAACCTTACGTTCTGTTGCTGTTTACACTGTTCAACTTACCAATCATGCCTAGACCATAGAGATAGGGTGTCTCATTGCTGTGGACAAACCTGGAGAACAAGGCATAAAGAGAAATAAATAAACTTATTCTTAGTGTGATAGCAACAGATCTTATTATGAGCTTTTTGATCTTTTAATGTTTTTGCTCTCAGTTTGTCGTTTGATAATCAAATCTGAATTCAAGACTATAGTCCACTCACCTTTTCACTGTCTAAATGTGAACCACATAGTTAGGGATGGGAATCAAAAACCGGTTCTTTTTGAGAACCGGTTCCCAGTAGCTCAATCCCTTGGAATTGTCATCACGCATGCCCAATGACATCACACATATGCTGCATTGTTTTGGTTTAGAACATAGCCAACATGTCGTCGAGGCAGAAACATTCCTAAGAATGGTTATATTTCACATGAAAAGATGAGACCAGGACCACTTGTAACACTTGTAAAGCTTCCATTTCTTCAAAGGGGTGAAATCCCTCCAATATACTCAAACTTTTGTCCACACAGCATGCACTTCATTTGCAGGAATGTCACGTGTTTGATACGCTACTTAGCAGCACTTGTGAATCTAGTGGCAGCGCAAACACCAGGGTATCATCCAGGCTTGGTTCTACGAGGGAGGCAACAAACATCCAGCTCCCTCGTAGAACCAGGCCTGGATGACACCCTGGTGTTGCATCTCAACACAAAGAGGGTACAGTCCGATGGAAGCAACAGAAAAGTGGAGGACTTCTCTGGAGTTCTGGACTTGAGTTTCTTGTGAAGTACAGAATGTCCTGGTCAGAATGAAGTTTGTTCTTGTTCTTGCCGCCTTGACAAAATGAAAAAAAAAATTCTATTCTTGCAGAATATGTAATCACTTTTACTCTTACATCCTAGTGAATGTTTATACCAAATTTTAAGTGTGACTTTGTTCCTGAGATATTGCATTATTAATGTAATGATCAATGTATGGACAGACCTTTTGGAGATGCATTATGGACAAATTTCATGGAACAAAAAAAAAAAAAAAAACAAAAAAAAAAACCACCAACATCTTCATAAAATGTAAAATTTGGATTTGAAAAACAATGCACTTTCACACTGTATTTTGATTTATATCAGAGATACACTTATTTCTAATCTGTGACATATTGTGTTACAGTGATTTGTTACACTCACAAGTGTCATTGTTTGTGATAGAAAAATGAGGACACCAGTGAGTCTGTAAAAGTGATTCTGAAGACAAAGAATACTTTCAGGGGTGAATGGGTCATAAACTGAACTGCCTGTATGGCAACTACTGCAATAAAATAAACCCTTTTCATTTCTCTACAATATAGCTGAGCTTTAATGATTAAAGCTTGAATGAGGCCCCCGATGGGCTCTGAAATGGAAATATGAGAAGACACTAATACTTTCACAGAGATATATGTGGGCCATTTGAGATTGATAGGTGCCTTCAGGCCATATGAGGGCTGTTTGTATTGGTATGTTCAGTGTATGTGTTGAGGTTGTGGATCGTGTTATCATCAATGACGGCAGGGTTATTGCTAAAAGCAGAATGAGTAGAGGTGAAAATGTGGTTTTGCAGAGATTAACTGTATGTGTGGCAGTGGCCCTGAGAATATGATGAAAGCATGTCAGTGTTTCTCTCTAATGATGCAGATTGTGGCGGTCGCCCATAGTCTATTTTTTTCAACTACCATGCTACTCATAAAGACCCGGTGCTATGTTTGTGGCAGCTCCCAAATGAAAGTTCTCTCCTTTTAACCTTCCCTAAAGGATTTATCACCATTAATTATAACATTATCTTTGCATTTTCGCTTTTTCAATGAAAATGAGGTATTTTCTTATTTTTAATTTACGATCATGTAGATCGTCATTAAAAACTCAGATTAAAGTTTGTCATAATATCAGAAACAGAAAAATTAAGAAAATGTGACTTTTTCAACAAAATATGTCATCAACTGAACATAAACCAAGAGTCTCCATCCACTGTCATTTGTCAAACTCCATGGGTTTTACTGGTGAATCAATGTTGTAGAAGATGATGGTGATTCCACGTTCACTACGGAGCCTCTGAACGTCCAAATGGGTCATATCTGATGACCATGAAAAGATGACAAACTGTATTTTACACCAATTATTTATATGGATTGATAGAATTAGTGGACCAACAGGTATTAAACATTTTCATCAGTAGATGGTTTTAGTCACTGGTGGCTGTTTGGGTCTTTATGGGTTAATAGAAAATACCAGTGTTGAGCAGTGTCTTACTTTACCATGTCACTAATGATTTAAATGCATTTTGGGATAAATATGGACCGTGGTGTTAATTTTGCAATGCAGAGACATAACCAAACTAGCCACTAATCACACAAATGACATTTTACAACATACACACGTACATGCAAGCCAGGCCCTGAACCAGCAGCCTTCAAAACCACAAGAACAGCACCTGCAATGGAAAAATCAGCCTAATTCAATCAGACAATAGCAGTTTAAATATTAACAGCAATGTCTCTGTTGTTTATTTGTTAACTAATTAGTGTTTGTCTGTATATTACATTTAGTTTTACAGTGAATTGATCAAGTCCTCAACAGCAGCAAATATTGATAGTGTTTTTAAAATGCAAACATTATTTCTCAGACAAATCTGCTATCAGATTAACAGAAAATATGTTACCAAGCCAACAGCCACACTGTGTGTCTATTGGTATGAGAGAAACGAGTCTGTTCTTACATTAATTTTGCTCAGATTCGTCACGCCAACTCTTACACTAAAAGTCTAATTTCTCACAGGGTTAAAACTTCAGGACTGATAACTTGGCTTAAAACAAGTGCACGTACTGCAAAGTGGAAGGTAATTACCATGGTAACAGGGACACTCACTGGCTGACTGTTATTGAGCCTCTGCAAATTATTATAACCTTTATAGTGAAATATAATAGTATAACATTTTTTTGTTAATGTCATGTAATCAAGAAAATGTCACAGACACACTGAGATCTCTGTTCTAATCTTTCATTTTAATTCAGTAGCAAAAGCATAGAGAAAAAAAGTTAGAACTGTTGTCATGATCTCTGCGAAATAGATAAACTAGGACTCAGATTCAGATATTTGTCTCAAAGAGCATGAAAATAAACATTTATTAAAGTCAAATGAAGTCATCAAGGATATTGAATGTGGTGTTTATATACAAGCAGTGCTGATATCGTCTCTCTTCTTGCAATGCGACATTTGGGAGGTTCATGCATGCAGCAGAACAGAAGTCAGACTTCCCTGACTCCCATCTGAAATTCAAAGACAAGGTGTTTGGCATTAAGCCTTGTCATGTAAAGCTCAGCTGTGCTTTGGATTGCATGGCTGAATTCACTTTGGGGAAAAAAGCTAAATAAATATGTATTTTCAAATCACTGCCTGGAAAAAAAAACAGCATTGTGTTTTAAATATAGTATTACTTGTATCTTTCGCTGCTTTTCATGAGGTAGATGCATTTTAAATGAGGGAAATATTTGCTGCATATTAACAAGGGCTGGGTCGTATGGACCAAAAACAGTTTCAGAACGTATCTTTCTATATTTTCTGAAGTGGATAAAAAATTATGTTGTAACTGAAACCATGTGAGGTGTCACATCCCTATTTTCAAGTCTAGTTATCTTGTACATGATACACTAATTTATAGCCTCATGAATAACATACAGATCTACAGTACATGAGAGATAGTGCTTTCAAGTAGGACTGGGTGATATGACAAAAGATATTTTTCTAGCATCCCTTCTTGTGGTTTCTGTATTTATTAATTTCACCATCTATTGTGATATATAATATAATAACACCTGAAAGCTGAAGACTCATATAAACATAGAGAAGTTTTTATACACGTTGTGGAATCCTAAATGTAGAATTATGTATTTAAAAACAGGAAAATAAAAAATCTAAATAAATGTTCCTGTTTTAAACATAGATTTCTGTCCAGCCTTAGAGTTTCAAAGTTGCCATGAATGCATCCCCATGCCTGCACCAACCCGATTTTCGGTGGTCGGACCTCATCGGGCAGTCTGGCGAGGTCGGTGATATGAGTCTGTTTGGTGTGTTCCATGTGATCGGCCGTCGTTAATGCCGTCACCATTCTTTTCAGCTGATTCAACATGTGTAATCGGCCATTACGTAGTCGTTCAGTCTGACCGATCTGATTGGTGGAGGGATAATCCTTGAATAGCGAATCAGTGAACGAGAAGACCAGAATCTTTCTTCTTTTTCGAGAACAAGCCTGAGAACACCAGTATCTTCTTATTAGCCATCCGTTCAACGACTACAAAAACAGTCCTTCTTGACTACTCAGCACTCTCTGCTGACAACAATGATGGACAACAATGAGCTCTGTGTTTTCGTCTAGAGAGATGTTCCATCATTTCAGGTTGTTTTTTTGTTTTTGTGCCACAATACAGATTAGTGCCACCTGCTGTTATGCAGACATTACATCTTGGACAAGTGCTGAACGTACACTCAATTTGGTAGTCCATTTAGTGTGTTCTCAACACTTTTTTGACCATGTCAGGGAGACGGGAACTAGCTGATCAGTCAGGCTACCTTTTAGTTTAGTTTAGTTTATTTATTTGCACAAGAGGAAAAAAAAAAACAAAACAAAACCCCCCACAATTTTCAAATAATTAACATCATTGTTGCAGGAGAGGATGGAAGGCAGAAAAGGCTTATGTAAATACCTCCCCGGAAATAAACAATACACAAAAAGAAAAAGATAAAATTAAAATACAATTTTCCATCCTTTTCTGGTGATGATCGGCAGTCGATTTGGTGTGTCTTCGCTTCAGAGTTGCGAACAAAACTCCAACATAGAAAAGCAAGAGAAACAGAAGCAGCCAATCTGTAAATGAGATCACAACACAGAACAGAGTTTTAACACTGATTTAAACACTTTGGTACAAACATTTACCTACCCATTTGATGAACAGCTTTTGGAGGTTCCCTGCAGGTTAGAGTTGATAAACACTTTCACAGCTGAAGAACTGTTATGTCATTTAATAAACTAGGTAGGGTAGGAACGTTAATGCTTCTAAACTCACAATGGAGTTCTCTGTCTAAAAGATGCAGGTACTTGACAGAAAGCTACAGGAGAGAATGAAAAAACAAAAACTCTGATGCTTAAATAAATTTTATGACAATTTTTACTCAGCGTTAGCGATATGGTCATTTTCTACACCATACCATACCATACCATACCATACCATACCATACCATACCATACCATACCATACCATACCATACCATACCATACCAACTTTATTTATAAAGCACTTCAAAAACTTTACAGTTGGCCAAAGTGCCGTACACAAATCATAAAACAAGGGGAAAAATAAGTAAAATAGTGATAACACAAAATGCAAAGTGGGCTAAGTACATCACAATACACCCATCATTAAAACAAAGACAAATTCACATCTGGTACAAACAACATAAGAAATCTAAAGAAACATCTCACTCATTGATTAAAAGCCCCAAGTATATTTGAGAAATTGGTTAAGAGTATTTCTATATACAATATATTTCCAGGCCAAGCCGGCTTCTTATACAACAGCTAAAAAATACTGGATACATAGTGTACATGCTATAAGACCTCGAGGTACTTTAGTAAACAATCTTTGTGTTTAGAGTAAAACCATCCAGTGGCCTTGTGTGTATCCTTCAGGTCTAATAAAAACGTTGAAAGCATTTCTCCTCTCATATAAAAACTTTCTGTGCCCATGTTAACTTGGTAGCAGTGGCCTTGTCTGCCTTTCTGGGCATGTTGCTATATTTTATGTCCATTGTTTCCACTAAAAAACAATGGACATGGAATGGGTTGGAGGTAGACCTCAGGCGGTGTCCAAACATTCGAAAATTCAAAATAATGTACAAAGAAGTGGTTTTGTCACAATATATTACTCAAGGAAGGATGTGATCGTACTTGGATTGTCAGGTTGATATATTGTATTGTGGGTGTATATACACTAGGAATGTCAGGGGAACCGATACTCATGATACCATTCAATACTTTGATGAAAATAACTGTTGATACTCATTTTTTAAGAAATGGAAAAACCGATGCCTGTGTAAGAATCAGTACCATCAGTAGGCTACTACTCTTCTGGAATTGATAGGGGTAGTACACACTGAAAGTACACAGAGCAGGTACAGCAAGTGGTGAAAGAATGGCAACAGCTGCAGCAAATGCTTCGCCTCGTCTAATGGACAAAAAAGGACCAAAAGTCATATGTGGAAGTATTTCAGGTAGACGACCACGATGTGGTTATTGACACGTATAAGCCACTGCGTAAATGCCACCACCGCAGAATTCAAACGAAGGGGGGGATACCACAAACCCAGCAAAGCACCTTCGAGACAGACACCCAGAACTGTTTAAAGAATTCAAGTTGAGCTCCGTTATTCAGCATTAAACATTTGACATGTGATACCATCTGGGCTCCACATTGGCACTGGTCCAATGGCCTGACACAGTTTTTACAGCCTGGCCCGTTTGGGCTCCCGCTGATACGAAATTTTGACAACAAGAAAGTATACCAGTGGTCACTAACAGAGGGACCATGGTCCACGTCCAGACCCAGAAGCCATCCCATATGGACCTGGACCCACAGCCAGTGGTGGAGTGATTCTATTTTAACCTATGCAGCTTACAGTAGAGTAGATGAGGAAACGCACAGACCAGTTGTATGCATGTAGAGCCATCCCATGTGATACCACTCAGCCAATCACATCTGTGCATTCAAAGCAGTAAACTGTGACTGATAGTGCAGACGGATGAGAGAGTTAGAGGCAACAGCAATATTCATTTAAATACAAATACTTTAAAAAAGTATATCTTGTTTAAGTTTATGGGTTCTTATGATTCTTTTTTTTTTTTTTTACTGTGGTATCGACCTTGGTATTGAGAATCGTGTAATTTTCGTGATATCGGTATAGATTCCTGAATTTTTGTCATTGTGACATCCCTAGTACGTATATGAGTGTGTGAATGTGGGTTTGTGTACAGATGTAGACATAATCTGATGTGTATGTATACGGTTATGTGGATGTAGGTGTATGGATGTGCAGGCTTGTAGGGGTGTGTATATATGGTTATGGATAATTATAATCTTATGTTGTGTATTATTTGATTAGGTAGTATTAGTCTGAGGACTGGAAATAGGGGGTACAGGGTTCTTCCTACTCCCTTTCAGAAATAACTGTTGTTCCATTTATGTTTTTTTTTTTTTTTTAACTTGTTATATTTTTTGGTCCTAAGTTTTGTATTATGTTTCTGTCTGAAATAAACTAAACTAAACTAGTCCATAAAAAAGTGTGCAATGACTGGTAAGATCCTGCTCAGGTTCATGTAATGGATCTGAATTTGTGTTCTTGCAGTGGAGAACAATGAGGACACTAATGGGCAGTGACTTGTAAAACATTACCCTATAAAACTCCACAGGACACCTTTAATATAATGGTAAAGTGATTATGCTAATTAATGTGGGAATCCATACTTAGTGATTATGTAGAAGTGGATAATTTATTTTATTGATTAATCTATTAACTACTGATAAAAAAAAAATGCACAGAAATATGTGATATGATGTAAAGGCCATGATAGAGTTGGAGAGAGAGTGTTACAGGAGGAGAAGAAGAATGCATCGCCTTGATTTCCTGTTAGAATTTTCTTTTTTACAGTAGTTGACCTCAAAATGACACATTTTAATGAGACATTGATCCAGATTTTCAGTACGACAGGTCACACTATCACTCCGATGCACATTTCCAAGATGCTCACAGTAAATTATGTTCAGAAATATATTGATCAAGAGATGAGGTGTGTGGGCATCAACGGTTAAGCTGTGTAGACACACACTGTCTTTCTTTTGGTATTCTTCTTAGGTTTTATTGCTTGCACTGTCTTTTCCTCCTCATTTTTTTTCTGGAGACTACGTAAGCCCATAGTTCTAAAATTTGGCTCACTGACTGAAGACAGCCCCCTGAGTCTTTTCACCAACTTTCGTGTTTACATAACTGTCCAAGTTGGAAGTGAGTTTCTACATTTTTAAAATAGACCCAAAGTGCTTCCAAACTTGCTTCATAACATTAGTCTACATCAGGTTTGAATTTTTAGCCCCCATGTCCTGTTTTTAGGTACCAGTTTCATAGAAGCACCCATTTACATCCATGTTGTCAACATGATCCAGGCTCAGCCCCGCTGCCTGGCTCACGCATCACTGCTTGTAGCTGTATTTTATGCTGTAATACATGTGTAAAATCACTTTCATTCACCAGTAGCAGTAACTATTCTTCATTCATCTGAATAATTCATATAGAGTAATTCTTTCCATCGGTCTGTCCCCTCAGTCATACATTTATTTGTGTTTTAAACATTTATTTGTACAAAAATGACTGATATTGACTAAGTAAGGTGTTTTTGTCTGTTTTGTGTAAAATACCCTGTATTAAACTATAGCTGCACATGTAACATTACTTTTCTTCCCCATTTTCTGCTGAGTTTTTTTTTTTTTACTGTTTTTGTTGGAATTTACCATCTTTCATTCTAAACAGGCAACTCACAGCTTAAAAGCTCCAACAACCCCAACCTTTAATCTAACTGCACACAGTTTAGCAGCTGTGTGGTAAACAGACTGAAGCTTTCAGCTGCTAAAGAAACAGACAGTAACCTCAGGAGATAAAACACCACAAAACAGGACAAGAAAGTGTACAGTTTTTTTTTATGGAAATTTGATATTTTGCAATTTTACATGAATGTTCTATATCTCCATGTGTCAAAATATGTATATGGAAGTGGCTGACCAGTGTTTTTCCTGAGGAGCTTTACAACTGAAGATTAAAGCTGAAGTTAAACACATCAAAAGCTATACATTTGGTGTGAGCACATTATCTTCGCGGTGTGAGCAGGAAGTGCAGGGGGTCTTACATAACTGGACCACTGACATAAAGCATATATCACATATGGACATTATAAGGATTAACATGCAGATGTGGGTAAACTGCTCTGATGCCTGATGGTAGTGAATGTCTGAAGCCCAGTCTACAGAATACACTGCCTCAGGCTGCACTGGAATTAACCTCTGCTGACTAACAATAGGTTGTGTTGTCTTCTGTAGCATATTATGGCATTAAGATTGATGTACAGATCTAGTATGTAACATTTAGGGGGATTTATGATGATTGAATGGCAGACATTCCAAAATTCCAAATACTTACAATATATTTGATTAACATATATTCGCATGAAAATGAAAACTGTGTTTTTTCTTTCCTTAGAATGAACCTTTTCTATCTGTAGTGTAGGACAGAATTCTAGATTATTCTTCTTTGTTGCTGATTTAAAATTAAAAAATGACCCTTAACACTGAGAAAAAAAAAAAAAAAGTTTTAATATTTCTGTCCACATTTCCCAGCACTGCTATGAAGTAGTAGTGGAATAGACCTGTGTTGATCCAGGTGACAGACAAACAGGTGACATTTTCAGGAAATGTTGATACTGGCACCAGAAACAAATTATTACATTTTGGTGATGATCGGGGGGGGGGGGGGGGGGGGTATGCC
>JAPQRP010051613.1:14213-29062 GCA_037367295.1 Apogon hyalosoma | reverse complement strand
CAGTGCTTTTATTCATTCCACGTTTTCTTTTCTGTCTGTTTTAGTCACATGATCCACACAGGAGTTAGGACTGGATTGCATAACCGTTGCTTTTGAGGACTTTTGATGGTCTAATCATTTTTTTCCACAACTGTAGAATGGATTAGATTAGATGGAACTTTATTGATCCTTTGGGCAGAGCCATCAGGAAATTGTGGTTCCAAAAGCAGCACAACGAATACAAAAAAAGCAATAAAAAAAAGCAGTACAATAACATAACTATAAACAACATGTGAAAAAGAAAAAAAAAAACAAAAAACAGTAGTGAAAAAAAATCACAATTGCATATTGGAAAGTACAAGCAAAAACAAGTAGCAAAGTAGAAGAAATAATAATAATAATGATAATAATAACAACAATGAGTAACTTATTATGTTATAGTATTACAATATGCACAATATGTGTACGTATACATTCATACATAGTCTAATAATCACTGAACAAATTATAACAAAGTGATAATAGTAATAGAAGTTATAACAATGATATACAGGCAATATAAGTATGTAAGTAATAACAATAATAATAACAATAATGTATATTAATCATATAGTAGCATTTAGGAATTTATACATATATATATATATCAGTCTAACTGTTCTTATCTGTCAGTCTTAAATGGAATCCTGCAGGGACACATTGGTCACAGTCTTAAAATAAAAGCCTAAATGATAATTTTCAAGTTTTTCTAAAAACAAATAAATATCACATTACTGTTTTCTGAAAAACATGAAAATTACAGCATTCTTTTAACAAGGTGACGATATGAAAAGGTCTGTCAGCTTACCTCCAGATCCATCTTCAGAGCTGGACTTGTGTAGAGGCATCCTACAAGAAAAAAAAAAAAAAAAAAGAGGAATTATTAGTGTTTAAGTAGAACACAAGTTTCATTTAACCCATAAAGACCCAAAAAAAACACCAGCAACCAGATCTACTGATCTAATACCTGTTGATCCACTAATCCTATCAATACATGTAAATAACTGGTGTAAAGGCAGTTTTCCATCTTTTCATGATCATCAGATATGACCCTTCAGAGGCTGTAGTTACCATGGAAACAAAGTCATCTTCTACAACATTGATTCACCAGTAAAACCCGTGGAGTTGGATCAATGACAGTGGATGGACACACTAAATGATATATTTTGTTGAAAAAGTCACTCTTTCTTTATTTTGACGTAACATCCTTTGCATTTACTTGGAATTTTTACAAACATCTACATGATCAGTGGGTTAAATATAGGAAAATACCTGATTTACACAGAAAGAATGCCAAACACAAAAGATAATAAGATCATAAATGGTGATGAATCGCTTAAAAAAAAGGGTCAAACGTAAAGAAAAATTCATTTGGGCATTTTCTGGAGTGCTGCATTTCCACCTGTTGGCCACTTGGGGTCAGTGGTGGAACTTAAGTGAGAGCGAACCAGGCTCCAGAGGTTTGAGAGGGAGAAGGTGGAAAAGAGGAGATGATGCCAGACAACGACACCTCTGACGCAAAACCAAACAAAAACACATAAATAAATAAAAACAATGAGGATAAGATGAATACGATGGTTTTAAGTAAGTATGTAAGAAGGTTATGAGGCTGAGGAGGAGGCAACTGCATAAACAGAGGAGGAGAAAAGTATGGAATCACATGAAAGAAGAACTGAAGGACAGAGGAGGAGGAGGAGGAGGAGAAACCACGGGGCAGACTCAGCCTGTTTGTGTTTCCACTTCCCTCCACAGGAAAGACGGTCACGAGAAAGACAGAGGGACGAGTCAGACAGAAGAAGAGGGAAAGGACTGGAAAATAACCGAGCACAGAGGAGAAATACTTGACGTGTCTACAAACCAACCCTAATAACGAGAACTACAGGAGACTTCAATAAAAAAAAAAAAAAGCCTAGAACTCATCGTGACACCCGAGCCGCTCTGGGCTCCCAATCAAAAGGCCGCGTATGAGCGGCCTCGCCCCGTCTTCAGCTGCTCGCTTGGCCGTGGCCGACTCTCCCCTTGTTCTGGTCGGAGACGAGAAACCACATCAATAGCAATCTAGTTCTGTCTCCTCCGTATGAAAACTGGGGAGGCGGTGAGCTCCAGCGGTTTGAGTTCAAAGGAGATGGTTGAAAACTTTACCACTTGGTCAGAAGGGAAAAGGGAAAGTGAAGCTTCAAGGTTTATTATGTTTTTTTTCCTGAACGCCGTCCGACAGGTTGCACGTTCATTTTAACCCACAAAGACCCAGAGCTACTTTTACGTAAACGTTCCCCATATTCAGCCTTTCATGAGTGATTTATCACCGTTTATTATAACATTATCCTCAGTATTTTGTATTTTATTTGTATAAATCATGTATTTGCCTGTATTTAATTCACTGATCGTGTGGACAAAATGTAGTTTACCACCACCAGAGTGAGCATGTGAGAGTGAATGTATAATGGATCAATAATATAAAGCACAATAGAAATCTAATCCATTATTATAATAAAAGCTCATATTTATCGGGCAAATGACTATTTTTTTTAACTTCCGCATACATTACAGGTAGGGGAGTGTACTGGCAAAAATCTGGCAATACAATACAAATCGCAATACTAGGATCACGATACAATATACCACGATATATCATGATACTATGAACAAGGCAATTTTTTGTTTGTTTCTTTCAAAGATATATATTTCCTGGAAGAACTGAATTACACCAGAAATATGCACAAATACTAATATATATATATTTTTTTATCAGAACAGGATCTGATGCTATATGACGACATTTTCCTCTGTGAAAACTTAAATGATGTTTTAGATCCTGCTCAAACGCTCATATTCTACTAGTTCATAACTAACATCATAACGTTATTTTTGTACAATCCCAAGAAAGGAACTAACATCTGCCTCTCAGACAGTAAAAAGTGATTTCAGGATGCTTCAAATAAAACAGCGTTACATAATAATAAATCAAATATAAACAAAAAACAAAAACGAACCTCTGCCACATCTGCATTTGAATAAATACCTAAAAATATCGATACAGTAATTTTTATTTATTTTTTTAACATCGACACAGTTTCGTGAAATGAAATATCACAATATACTGCAGAACCAATATTTTCCTACACCCCTAATGACAAGACAGTGACAGCAACAGTTCCAGTGAGTCAGCCATCTCGGGTCCACAATGTGGTCTCCAGGGTCTGGAAGCTCCACCTGTGCATGAACAGTGAGTGGACCTGCTTTGTTCGGTACCATGAAGTAATGGTACTAATGTAAGGAATGATGTTCAAAGGGGTCACGTGGATGTGGACGGGGGTCTGGACCAGCACTTATGTGGGTCTAATGTTCGAAAATACATGTTCCTTTCACCTTACACGTGTTTATATTGTAGTTTTTAAATTTACTTCTCGGATTCCTTTTTTTTTTTTTGCCACTTACAGGTAAGGAGCCAAATGTGGTAACTTCACTAACCCTGATTTTCTACATAAAAATCAAAAAAATGTGAACATTTTTGCAAAAGTAATATATTCATTCTTCTTAGCTCCTCCAATAACACGCTATGGTTGAAACGTTGAATTTCAGAGTATTTCTAGGAGCGAACTACAAAGGGTTAATACGCTCTGGAAAACGGGGAATTATTCACAGTAAAGCAGATATGATCTACTAATGTGCCCGGCTGAGACCCTGTGGGATCTATTAAGTAAATCGCTCTGTTAAAGCGTCCCGGTTTGACACTTCCACACGTTCGCACGCGGATCTACAGCTGCTGGACCTTTGGCGACAGGTGTGTGCGAGTGAAGCGATGTGAAAGCGTGTGACAGGACCAAAACAAACCCCCATGCACCCACAAAAAAAAAAAAAAAAAAAAAAAAAAGAGCACAGGTCACTTCCTTCTCTGAGTGTGTGTACGTATGTTTGTTCCAACGTGGCAGCCCTCTCATGGCACGATGGGAAATCTTCACACGGATTAAAGCCCGGCTACCATGGCAACATAATGAGATGCTAATTGAATGGAGGCCTGTATGGTTTGCCCCTCTGCTCATCGCCCTCTCACATAGGCTAGGGAACAAGCTAATGCTAATAGAACTCACTCAATAGGAGCTTTTCTGCACTTGCACCCACCCCCCCCTTTTTTTTTTTTTCTGCATGCTCTATAAATTAACCTTCCGTGCATACACTCACACACTTTAAAGCTCTTTCAATGAGCGTGTCAGTGTCTGCATTGTGTGGCTGGGCAACTTAATTGGTTTAACCTTAAATCTTTAGCATGCCTTTCTTTTTCAGGTCTTTTCTTTGCAATGAGTAGCGGACAGTTAACTCCCTTTTTTTAGCTAATCTGCATAAGAAGTCGACTTTGTACTCAGCTGTCTATTCCGGGAATCATACATGCAACATCTTACCCTTTTGATGAACCTATGTAGGAGAGGCGAATGTTGTTAGTATGAAGCTGCATTATAATAATGTAGCAGTAAATATGTGAATAAAGTGAATGATATTTAACTGTAATTACAAATTTCTATAAATATTCATAGAAATACCAAATGTCGTATTTTTCTCTCTATTGCCCCGGGGCAAGAGAGAGAAAAAATACGACACTCTAGCAACAAAATGTATTGGTTGAATTCATACCAAATTGGGTTTATAGATTACCAGTGACCCAGAATAGATGTCATTACATTTTGGGAAAAGTAGGTCGAAGTTCCAATTTTTATAATTTTTTAAAATAGTATTATTATTATTATTATTAGTGATAGGTAACAAGACATTGTGGACAGAGAAACAACAACAACAACAACGCATAAACAAAGGGAAAATCAGACAAAAATCAACAAAAATCAACAGTGATGACAAACAACAACAATGCCAACATCATATTACAGTGAAAAAGATAATAAATGTCAAGAGCAACTAAACAATACAGATTGATTAGGGGTGATAGGGAAAAGGGGAAGACGGGAGTGGGAATAAAAGTGAGAAATATAGAGGGGGGAGTGAGGGGGGAAAATAATAATTGTAGTAATAATGATAACAACACAAAAATATATAATGATGATGATAATAATGATAATAATAATAATACCAATAGTCTAATTTGCTACTATTCCTCCCATTTACTTATAATGGGCGAAATTTCACATGTCTATAAAAACATCAACTTTGTTTCAATTTACTTCAAACTTGCCACATATATGGAGGCAACTGAATGCAGACATCAGCACATGCAGACACGATGACATCAGCTGGGTCGGTGCTAAAAGAAGCTACAACATGCATTTCATTTTTCTACCTGTCGTTTCTCTGCACTTGCTGGTTGTATGTTAACTGAAATTTCCCCACGTTAGGATAAATAAAATCGTATCTTATCCTATAAAAATACAGTGCAGGATGGTGTGTGATGTACTATAGATAATATTAGAAAAGACATGATGCATCATGATTGTGTGATGCTTTTTAACCTGTTTGTGCATGAATTATGAGCAAAAGTATCTCGATTTGTTTTAGATTGATTTTATTTCTCAAAATTAGGCTAAAATTGAAATACATTTTGAATTTATTTTTTATTTATTTATTTTTTTAAATAAACTTTGGTTTTATTAACCCATAAGGACCCAGTGTGACATTTGTGTCAGTTCCCAAATAAATTTTTCTCTACATTTAACCATCCTTAAATGATTTATGACCACTTATTGTAATATTATCTTCTGCGTTTTGTGTTTTTTCAGTGAAAATTATGTATTTTCCTAGATTTAACTTACTAATCGTGTAGATGTTCATGAAAGCTCAGTAAAGTTGAGGGTTATTATATCAAAAACAGAGAGAACTGAAGAAAAAATGACTTAAATGAACATAAACCCAGTGTCTCCATCCACTGTCATTGATCCAACTCCGTGGGTTTTACTGGTGAATCAATATTGTAGAAGATGACGGTGTTTCCATGGTAACTACGGAGCCTGATGACCATGAAAAGATGAATAGCTGTATTTTACATCTATTATTTCCATGGATTGATAGGATTAGTGGATCAACAGGTATTAAACAGTTTAGATCAGGTTTGGTAGATGGTGGATGTTTGGGTCTTTATGGGTTAAGAAGATATTTAACCACCTCAGACCCAGGAAAGTACAAGTTTGGGCTTTTTTTTTTTTTTTTTTAATTTAAATAGTTGCCATTATTGGAAACATCATGATGCAACAGTTTTTTCAGATCTGCATTTGGCCCCTGAACTGATACGAGTTGAACACCCTTGACTGTTAATATTATCAGTGTAATATATATATATATAAATTGCCTTGTTAACAGTATCGTGATATATCGTGATCCTAGTATTGTGATTTGTATCGTATCGCCAGATTTTTGCCGATACACACCCCTACTAATTGTATAAATCAGGTTTTTCAAGAAAAAAAATAATGTATTGTGCTTCAGAATTCACGTATCAAATATGTCATAGGGTTAAACTGTACCTGCTTTTACAAGAAACGGTTCAAGTGAGGAACCCCATGCAACACGAACCACCGTTCCACCTCCGTCTACCTCTGCGACGACACGAAAAACACGACAGCAAAAAAAGCCGACACGGATCCGTTTCTGCTGGAACTGGAAGTTTTACACGACGCGTATAAATCACAGCGACGCACGTATTGTGCGCACGCCAGCTTCGTGTTCCGTGTGGCGATGAAGCCGGCCACCTGGAGCGAGGTGATGTCCTGTGTGAAAGTAAAGACAATGAAAGGCAGCGTCCACGGGAAGAGCGGAGCAGTGACCTCTGCAGGGGTCACGGAGGGCGTCAAAAGGCCGCATGGAAGGAAAAGACCTTCAATTATGTACGAAACAGCTGAAGAGGGGCAAAAAAACGACATATTTTTACCCATAACAGCATTTTTTTTTGGCATTTAGTGTTATCCAGATACGACTTCACAACTGCCTGTAACTGAAGTATTTGGCAGTAATATAGCCTAAGTAATGTAATATGTAATAGTGATATATAATATAAATATCTGGACATGCTGAACTCAGATGTTTCTTTTCTAACAGAGGTCTGGGCTGTGAAACAATAATGACAAATATCATTATACAGTTTTATATTGTGATAAATAGCGTACTACATTGGTTAGTTTGGTTTAAATTGTTATAAGCGCTTCCAAGAGAGAGGGTTTTTATTTAATTTCTCTCAACACTGATAACATTATTATTTTATCCATAACAATGATTGTAAACGTTCCAATATTTTTCACGCTCTGACTTTTAAGCAGTAACTTCCTACTGTAACAAACCATCTACTCTCTTCACGTCTCCCATTAAACTTGAAGGAAATACTGATGTTTATGTCTCAACTCGGCATGAACGGGACATTTTACGAGCTGCAGCCGTGACGCGTCCTGATATTTATGTCCATATTTTTGTACTTGATCCAGCATGGTACGGCACACGCACAAGATGAGTGATAACGGGGTTCGTGCACACTTTTCAAGGCCAAATTCAAGCACTTTTAAGGGTCATTTTCACCTTATCGCTGGGGTAAAATACAAATCTACAGGAATACATATATTCATGATTATTATTTTCACTATTTATCACCATGATGTTCATTGTATTATGCTATAAACATCTTAAATTACGTTGCATGATAGCAAAAAGGGAAGCCACATGGCGTTCTTCAGACACACTTGATAAAAAGCTACTGGAGTCGACCTGAGAGCACCCGCTAATTTTCTTTTTTGACATGAAGTTTTATTTTTCTTGTATCACCTCTCTGTGAGTAGCTTTGGCTTGAAATTTAACCTGACAGAGTTAATATTAACCCATAAAGACCCAAACATCCACCGACGACCAAAACCATCAACTGACATAAACGGTTTAATCCCTGTTGATCCACTAATCCTATCGATCCATGTAAATATTTGGTGTAAAATACAGTTTGTCGTCTTTTCATGGTCATCAGATATGACCCATTTGGACGTTCAGAGGCTCCATAGTTACCGTGGAAACACCGTCATCTTCTACAACATTGATTCACCAGTAAAACCCGTGGCGTTGGATCAGTGACAGTGGATGGAGACTCTTGATTTATGCTCAGTTAATGATATATTTAGCTGAAAAAGCCAGTTTTCCTTCAGTTTTCAACTTTAATCTGAGCTTTAGTGAACATCTACGTGATCGGTAAATTAAACATAAGAAAAGTTCACGAAAAAAAAAAAAACGCAAAATACAGAAGATAATATTATAATAAAGGTGATAAATCACTTAAGAAAAGTTAAATGGAGGAAAAAATATTTTGCCAATGGATCTTTAAGGGTTAAAAATAAATAAATCACATCACAGAGTTATATTAGCACGCACTTTTCAGACCTTAAAATTCAAGCACTTTCAAGGATTCCAAGTGCCCGCACGAACCCTGGAGAACCTGATTATTACTTGTAAAAGTCGAGTTCCCAGTCGCACAACTGACTGAACTGAATTCGCTCTGTTTGCATCTTGTCGTCGAATCGCATTTACGCTTTCATCAAGACCCGTTTGCTACCGATATCGAACTTACTGATAAGCTTGTGGCCCCGTGTTCGCAACAATGCCCGCCGATCAATCACCTTCCCAAAACAGGAAGTCCCCAACTTGAACCCTCCGGCCTCTGAGTGCTCGCTGTCATCGCTGCTTTGAATACCAGGCATTAAAAGGGAGTTCAACAAAGTGACAGAAAGAAACCCAGACAGAAGGGGTGGCACAAGCCAAGATGAAGTCTGGGTAATCTCCTCTGGGTGCTATTGTCCTGCAGAGGTGATGATGGGGGTATCCGTGTCGATGTGCGAGGAGTGTTTCTGTGGAATGAAGGGGCTTCGTCCGTCGGCCTGAGCGCGCATGATAAATCACTGTACCTGAAACCCATTCGCCGTGGTAGAAAAAGGACAGAAGGCAGTGTAATAGAGAACAGAACTTCAGCGAATGAGAACGAGAGAAGGTGGTGTTACAGATGAATCATGAAAATTACAAAAAAAAATGAAATAAAGGGTCCCAAGGGTGGGGTTAGTCGGACAAAAATAACCTGACGCGCAAAATTCGTTAACCCTTTTAACGACGGTAATCTCTCCGGGGCTACATTTTGCACTTCACGGCGTTCAAATGACTGGAACTCCTGAACCGTTCGCGCCATCTACAAAATTTAAACGGCATCGGAAAGCGGAGATCCCGAATTTTCCGACACTACACAGTGGTGCTCATAAGTTTACATACCCTAGCAGAATTTGTGATTCTTTGTTGAAATATATTGCATTCTAAGCTCTGCAGACTACCAATTACATAGTTACTATGTGTAATTTACATCAGTTTCCTAATCTGTTTATCTGTTATTTACATTATTAGGACTCGAAAAAGATGTTACTTTATCGTTAAGGAAGCAAAAGTAATGTGTTATATTGTATAATGTGAAATAGGGGTGGGATTTAATAAGTTTTCTTCTTCCCACTCCTTTTTGAGGAGCACATATTGAATTTAGTTTAAATTGCATACGTCTTGATTGTCTTTATTTATTGATGTTTGTTCCTTGTAAACACGAAAGTGCCTGATTTTTTTCCTTCTGCTCAAAACAAATGGAAAAAAAAACAAAATTAATTTTTTTCAGAGAGTATGAATGATAATACAAAAACTTTTCTTCACTCGTGGCTAGCGGTTTGGTGAAGCCATGTATTATCAAATAAATGTGCTCTTTTTAAATCATACAGAAACAGAAACTATCCAAAATTACCCCGATCATAAGTTTACATACCCTAGTTCTTAATCCTCTGTATTGGCCCCGCCCCTTTAACATCATGTAGCCTAAGAGAAATGGAGCTGGATAAGAAAGAAAAAGGAAGACGACAGGGAATCCTACAGGCCGGCGCTCTTTCTGGGCCCCTTTTTCTTTCTCTGGAGCAGCAGACGTCATCTGAAATTTGGCATCTGGTTCACATCACGCTCAACATTTGTCTGCGCACCATATACAGCTATGGGAGAAGAGATCATGTCTGTGGTATGCGCTTCCTCTTGTGCACGTGTTCATAACAAATCCACTGGGGGTCAAACAACGGTGATGGTCAAAAAAAAAAAAAAAAGGTAAAAAAAAAAAAAAAAAAAGGTGAAAGTCCAACTTAACACAAAACCCTCAAAATCCCTCTGCAGATTAAAAACACAGTGTGCGACTGCGGTAAATTTAATTCTGTCTGACAGCAGGTCGTTTAAAGAGCTGTTATTCCCACCAGTTTATACGACTTTGAGGGTATAACGGTAATCTTACACATGGTCGGCCCGGGGTGGGGAAATTACATCCATATAAAACAAAGGGCTGTGCAAAAAAAAAAAAAAAAAATCAGCACACACACACACACATTTAGCGTTACAGGAACCAGTGAAAAGGAACTCCACCCAGGCCTGGTTCTGTCTCGGCTTTCGTTCAGGCTCCTTTGCTGTAATCGCCGGGCCATCACCCTCTCGGTCTCCCCCTCTCCCCCGCTGAACACAAAGGCAGGAAGGAAGCTCCGACGTCCAGAGAACAGAGAACGCTGGTGGACGGAGCAGCTCGGCCAAAGGAAGCCGACGGGGATGTGACTGAAGGAGCGTAGGACACTAAGAGCCGCTGCATGCGCCGTCGGACGCTTCCCTGCACTGATTTACACCGCTGGGAGTAGCGAGTCACAAAAGTAATCCATTACAGTAACAGATTACTTTTTGCTGTAACGCACTAGTGTAAGGCGTTACTAATCCAATTTTCAGTCATGTTTTACTCGCGCTAGCGTTAGAACACACTTTTCGCCTGTAATTTAAGTGCTCAAATGAGAAAGAAAAAAAAACAGTAAGACCTTAAGGAATCAAAAATGTGTCTGTAAAGTTCTATTTCCTGTTGGCGTTCAGCCAACGGGTGCAGACGGCAGAAGACAGTCCACTGTCCACATGGACGTACGCTCATTACTAACCCTAAAGAAGAGCTTAAAGACGCTAGTTAGCATTAGCATGATCCCTGTGATCAGTAATGACAAGGTAAGCTAACGTTTCTAGGACTAGTTGGGATTCTGTATCGACTGCAGTTTTATCGACTGGACCCACTTGTTTGAACGTTTAAAATGTTGGAAAAAAAAATGAAAGCGTTCCTGCTGGGATTCAAACATCGTAGACCGTAGCGTTACTTATTGAGCTATTCGTCCACATGTACTTTGGGCGCAAATGTACGCATACCAAGGCTCTAATATCTCTTGTATTTGGGGGGGGGGGTATTTTTGACAAGAGTCTGTATGTAACTCAAAAGTAACACAGCAGTCACGTAACGCATTACAGTTCTGTGACAGTAATAATGTAAGGTAAGGAATTCCTTTAAATAACTGTAACTAGTCATTTGTAATGGATTACAGTTTTTCCTAAGATCCTGCATTGATGCGAGTCAGATTGCCGCGTCAAGTCGACTCCAGCAAATCACAATATTTTTTTATTTCAAGCTCACCGCTCTTTTTTAGCCGATTTACGGCTAAATGTCGCGGGAAAAATGATTAGACCATCAAAAGTCGTGGAAAACAGTGGTTACGCGATCCAGTCCTAACTCCTGTGTGGGTCATGTGACTAAAACGGACAGAACAGAAAACGTGGAATGAATCAAAGCGCTGTTTTTGTCCGTACAGTGACATAGATAATGATGGAAGAACTGAAGTGATTTGGGTTATTATCAAGAAAACATGGAAAATGGATCGATATCAGCTCTGAAATTTAACTCTTTTGTTGGTATCATTATATTTGTCCGAACAAATGGACCTTTAGTTGTACCAGGCATTAAAATGAACGAGAAATTGAAGAAAACAAGGGGTGGTCTAATAATTTTTTCCACTGATGGCCTCTTCGCACTCTCATTGGTGAAGTCAGTTTTCCAGGCTGACCTCCCTGACCCCTCCCACGGATGAGGTCACTGACCTTCTGTGCGAGCGCTCACCTGCGAGGCCTATCAATCACCTGAGCTGCATCTGGACGTGCATGCCATGTACATTCGCCTCTCCATCTTGGCCTGTGCTCGCACTGACAGTCAAAGTGTGATTCATGATTTTGCTCGAATGCATGTGCGCGCTGATGCAATCCAGGCGCAAACGGCTCTGCACACTGTTCTGACATGCAACAGACACACATTTCAATCCAGGCCTATTTCTCAGCTCCATGTTCTCTCTGCTCACATGTTACGCTGATAAACAAAGGGGGGAAGAAATGAAGAGAGAGAGAAAAAAAACCACAAAAAACGTACTTTCTGTCCGTCTCCGGAGTGGACACCTCGCTGCTGAAGCCTAACGACTCCTGTAGACAGGCAGAGAAAGACGTCAAAATGACTCACCAGTCAAACCCAACGCGTAAAAATGACGTTTAAAAAAAAAAAAAAAAGAGTCGAGTAACACATGCTATTTTTAAAATGTGTCTGGTTACCTGAATCTCAGAACGGAGCTGCAGGGAAGTGGTGCTTGGGTCTTGTTTCTCCTGAAAAAAAAAAAAAATCAGGTGTCAAGGAGGTGTCATTTAATAACACAGAAACACGAAGAGCAGAACAACCCAGTAAAACAGGATTTGTATATGGAGAAGGAAGGTGCGTTTAACCCCTGAAGACCCAGACGACCACCGGAGACCAGAACCACCTGAGACCAGAACCACCAGAATACCTGCTGAGCCACTGATCCGATCAATACATGTAAATAATGGGTGTAAAATACAGTTTGTCATCAGATGGGACCCATTTGGACGTTCAGAGGCTCCGCAGTTACCATGGAAACACCGTCATCTTCTACAGCATTGGTTCACCATTAAAAACCCATGGAGTCGGATCAGTGACAGTGGATGGAAACACTTGCTTTTACATCCGGTTAGCGCTAGATTTGGTTGAAAAAGTAACTTTTTCTCCAGTTTTGCTCTATTTTGATGTAAAATAGAGCAATTTATGAACATCTGCATGATCCGTGAATTAAATTTCGGAAACAGGGTGCTTGCTCTTTTTCCGAATAAAAATTCCAGACTTTTTCAAAACAGCTCTTGACTTCATGTACTTTTATACTCGCGTGCCTACTTTTTTTTAGTTGAGATTGTACCTGTTGTGTGTAGTAGAAAAGTTGATTTTAATAAACGTATGAATGAACGGATACATAATTGACAGTAAATCATAAAAATCGTTAAAAGTGCATGGAGGTCACGCAAACACGTTTCACTAGAATCATTCCAGTACCAACCGGTTAGTGAAATCATTATAAGTTGTTTATTTTTTTATGTGCTTTATAAACTGGGGTGCTGTAAATGGGGGGTAAACATGACAAATTCATGGGGCCCAGAATTTCTGGGGGGTCCCATAGAGCAGTGGAGGGGATCCAGTGGAAACAGGTTAAAGGTTGTGAAAATTTTGTGTATAACCGAGGCAACAGGGGGCGGAGTCGGACATTGAAAGCAAGTTAAGTTCCACTTTTGCTTCACGCCAGCGTTAGTTACGTCAGTTATGGACCGCACCCCCCATGTATAGAACTGCTGCCCCTACCCCACGTATGTAACCCCCCTCCCCCGATACTGAATTTTACAAAGGGCCCACATCATTTAACTTTCATGGGGCCCACAAATGCTAGCTTAACCCCAGGCTTAAACACCCCCCCCACCGACAAATCGCTAAGATTCTGAATTTTATCAAGGCTTTCATGGGGCCCAGAATTGCCCCAAGTTTATAAGTGTTAAGCTTTACTTCCTCCCACTCCTTTTCGAATATGCAAATTAAGTTTTTCATGTTTTCTTGCGATCTGTTATATTTCAAGGATTACTTTGTTTTGTTGCATATCTGAAATAAATTGAAACTATGTTTTCCTCATGTATTTTTATTTACCTTAGATTATGCGCCTTTGTGCATACTCTAGAATTCAATTGTGAGAGAAACTTTCTTCCATATTTCGTAAGACTTTGACACAAAAATCCAGACTTTTCAAGGTCTGGGAAAGAGAATTTCAATACCTGCACAAGCACCTGGAGGAAAATACAAGATTTAGACTGAAAACTGCAAAACGCAGAGGTTAATATCATCATAAATGATGATAAATCACTTAAAAAATGGTTAAATATCAAGAATAATTCATTTGGGAAGCGAGAGAAATGTAGCACTGGGTGTTTATGGGTTAACAGTGCCCTCATGTAGGCGACGCCTTCTTAGGTTCATGTAGACACACCTGCATATAAGTAAAAACAAACAGAAGCACGTGTGTGCAGCGCCGAACGCCCATAGACATGACAGCGAGACGACTGAACAAGACAAGTCCTGCTTCAGGCGTCCAAACCTGCAGTACCTGTTTCTGTAGTGTTTTTATTTTATTTTTTATTACTGGGTGGTGCTGTAGCTCAGTGATGTATTGGCTTTCAAAGTCAAACTAGACGAGACAAAAGGGGCACGCATACGTAAGCGGCTCGGTGAATTACACCGTTTGATGACAATGATGCTGATGTGCTCCTCCCCCAAAATCTAGACAATACCAGGCTTACGTGTTGAACACCACAACTAGAATTACAGACTCGCAGTTATGACGGAGTACGCCTCCAAAAAGGAAAATCTCAGCTCACAACCACGCCTACCAAGACTCTTACATGAGTAAATACAGGATTTAATTAACAGGGTTAAATGTACTGATATAAGGACATGTAGGATTCCAGTTACACGAGTGATGGACCCCCCCCAAAAAAACAGAATATTTCCAATGTTACTGATTTCAGTAGTAGCCGTATAATAGTAGTAGTAGTAGTAGTAGTAGTAGTACTATAATTATAGTAGTAGTAGTACTATATTAGTAGTAATAGTAGTAGTAATACTATATAGTAGTACT
>JAPQRP010051613.1:0-14113 GCA_037367295.1 Apogon hyalosoma | reverse complement strand
AGTAGTCGCAGTAGTAGTATTAGTATTAGAAGTACTATAGTAGTAGTAGTAAAGTAGTAGTAGTAGTAGTAGTAGTACTATAGTTGTAGTAGTTCCTAGTCGTTCTCTGGGATGACCTTTGCTTAAATTTGAGGAAGTGTAGACGTGTTGATGTCATGGCATTAGAAAAGTCTCCGTGAGAAGAAAAAAACTTCACCCAAGACAAGTTCTCATTTCTACTTTCATTTCAAGCAATTTACAAGAAACACCTCTTATTGACATCCCACTGTCTTTTACATCTTCTCCTGAAAACGTAGCGTACATGTTCGATTTGGCCGCCTGCAGCTGAAACACCAGCCGCTGTTTCGTGTTTGTCCGACACACGTCTGAGCCAAACCTCGCTTTCTAACTCCTTTTCATTTGAACACATCCCTTCCAACATTCCTCCAAATGGAATGTTTTCTCCGTCAAACCGAAGCGTACTGCAGACGTTCTTCGAGGAAAGGGTTTGAATGTGGCTGCCAAGAGAAAGCGACATTTTCATTTTTTTTTTTTTTTTTTTTTACTGATGATGGATGAGATTTGATAAAGTGGCCGGGGTCGGCGGCTTAAAGGCTGCCAGGTCACGGACTTCCTCCAGTAATTAAAAAGCCACTAGCTGCCACTGCTGTAAAAAGCCAACTGAGTGGATCTGGAGTTTCCCGAATGGATGAGGAAAAGGAAATTAGTTAGTTTGCAGAAATGTGCATGCTCCTCCATCTCCACACCCAGTCAGAGGAAGCTGACTCTGGACTGTTTCTCTGATCAGTCATACCACCTACTCAGAGCCGCATTTCTTTTAACCCTTGATAGTTCACTCACTGAAAGACTCTGGAATTCAACATTTCAACCTCAGTGTGTTACTGGACGACGTAAATCTTTATTACTTTTGTAGATTTTTCCCTTTTCTTTGGTCACAAAAAAAAAAATAAATAAAAAAAAAATCAAGGTCAATGAAGTTACCATATTTGGTTCCCTGGCTGTAAGTAGCAAAAAAAAAAAAACAACATCCAAAAAGTGTGTGTGTATATATACATATATATAAAAAATGCAAGAAAAACACATGTAATGTGAAAGGAACATGAATTTTACAACATTAAAACATAAACACTGTGCTGACTACTAGTGATATCCCGATCTGGATTGTTTTTGCTTCCGATCCGATCTGCTTTTTTTTTTTTTTTTTTTTTTTACGATTAGTTTCCCCGATACCGATCCGATATTTTTAACTATAAAATTTTGATTTAAATTTGGAACCATTATTAATAGGTTGCTATGCTATTATTTTACTGTAGATCCCAATTGGGCTGAATGTGGAGCCTGAACTAAAACGAGTACGACACCTTTGACTCTTAATAACAGGCCAAATTAAAACCTTTGGCCCTCCTACTGTCTATAGACGGGTCCGACCAGGGATTAGACGGGGTGCGTTCCGTGCCGTATGTATTTTACAGTGAGTACACGCAATATCATACGACCGTACAAAGTGAAAGTGAAACCTATAGAAGCTTAACCAATTCCCGAAAGCAGGGGCGTCAGACTCGGGTCCTGGAGGGCCGGTGTCCTGCATGTTTTAGATGTTTCCCTCTTCCATCGCACCTGGAAGCCATTCCATCGTGATCATTCTTCTGCAGAGCTGGATGATGAGCTGATCATTCATTGAACCAGGTGTGACGGAAGAGGAAACATCTAAAACACCATCCCTACTGACCACAGCTAGACAGTCCGTATTTCTTAGGGGAATTTCTCTTTAAATAAATGAATAAATAAATAAATAAATCGCCAAATGTGTTTTTGGGAGCAGCGCGTCTGGTGGATCTTGTTAAATTTAGCCCGGCTTTGGGGAAATGACTAAACTCCTTCCACGCCCTCGGACGCTGAGCCTGACTACGTGAATGGTAATAGTTACATGACTCAGAAGTGACATAACCTCCTCTAAGAGGTCTTTAAAGCCCGGAGCCTGTGGGTCATACGAGCACGGGACCTGAAGTGCTGAGGCGGCTAAACGCCTCGAAATGAGTCTGAGCCCTACATTTAACAGTGATCAGCTGAAAGCCGACTGCAGAGATGTTAGCGAGACAGTGTGTCTGGCTTTTTAACCCTTTAACCCCTGAGACATTATTCCAGGTAAATGTGCAACTGTGAATTTGTGTCTAATTGTTCATTTCAGTGGATTTTTGAGACTATTTTTGTTATTTTCATTATTTTGTTGATTTAGGTTCATATTTATTAATTTCTGCCAATTTGGTTGATTATTTTTTGCTATTTTATAAAATTATTTTCTTGACTATTTTGTTCATTTCCACTCATGTTTTTCTTTGTTAATATTCATTCATATGTTGATTATTTTTGTTTAATTTCTGAAATATTCTGATGTTGATTTTTCTTTTTTGTTTGTTTTGTTTTGACTTTTTTGTAATACCTCACTGAACTCCAAAAAGCAGTCACACTGTCAAAACTTGGTAAAAACACACCAATAAATAAATAAATACATAAATAAATAAATAAAATAAAGGAAATTCACCACAACACTGCAAACAAAAGCAAAAAAACAAGGAAAATGGTGAGAAAAAGAAAAAGCCCTAACCACTCAGTGTTTTAACCCCCATTACCCATGCGATTGGGGGGGGGGTAATTTTTCTTATTGAGCAAACAGTTGCATTTTTCTGAATATTTAAAATAAATCCTACATTCAGAACGCTCGCCGCTGATACATCAGGGGTTAAAGGGTCAAAGTCAGTTCCAGAACTATCAGTCCTACTGGGCTGTTCGTCTGTTTATCTGTTTATCTGTTACAGCGATCGAGCGGGCAGAGGTCCGGATGTTTCTCTGGTATGTAAATCAGTGAAGTCGGAAGAGCCGCTGAACATTAGTCCATTTGAGGGAATACGTCGTTTCCCATAAGTCACAGAGCAGGTACCTGTGTAGGGTCATAAAAACAATCTATCTGCCAGACCCGCAGATGTGTACTGGTTTAGCCCCCGTGACACTGCCAGCCCGTACACGGAGAAAAACCTGGTCTGAGGCTGCGTGACTAATGAGTCTGAGAAATAATGCACGTATCCCAGAAACACTCGCAAGAATGTCCCTGCAAGAATGTTCAGACGAAGAAGGAGAAGAAGAAGTGGAGGCGCACAAGTAAAGTCAGAGCTCACATACTTCTGAAAATGCTGCGGCGGGTCGCTTTTGTTATCAGATCCTCTTTGGCGGTTTCCTGGGCTGACGGCGACAGAAGCGTTCTCACTGTAGATACGTACGAGCATCAAAGCTTCAAACACACACACGGCCACCGCAGATGTAAACTTAGACTGCGTTCAGACAGCAGGTCTTAATGCACAATTGGTGAAATCCAATTTTTTTGTGTGTGTGTGTGTGTGTGTGCTCGTTCATGTATATTATAAAAGCCAAGTGGTCTCTGTGTGTGTGTGTGGGTCTGGGGATTCACCCAAAATCCAGACAGAGCTGACGGCTGCAGTTTGGCATAAATATGTATTTTTGGTCAAGGAACAGACTAGCGAAAACGGCAAGTCGATAGGACCAATATTCTGGGAGATATTAGTCATTCTGGAATACAATAGCCTTACAATCATGTTGCTATGGCCGGAACGCTTTGCCGCAGACTGCTGGAAAAATGCGATACAACATGCACAAGTACACCACAGCATAAGAACTACCACATCTAGAACCCGTGGGTCCCCACAGGTCAACGCGCTAATATAGCACATTAAATGCGACTTCTATCAGTTTTGAGTGTGAACTGAATGCGACCCTGAAGTGACCCGCATGCGCAAAAGAGGGCCCGACGTAATACGTGACCACGCAGGTACGCACTGTGTTTACAGAAGTAAATATATTTTTCCCGCCGCAGGAATTGTGACATTTCTCGTATTTCAATGACGTAAAGGTCGGATAAATGCGACCTGGATGTTCAGACTTAAGTCGCATCGCAAAATATCGGATACGTATCAGATTTAGGACCACATATGAAAGTGGTCTGGATCGGATTTGTTCTGTTCAAACTGTCTTTAACAGATCAGATACATGTCACATATGGGCCAAAAAAAATAATAAATCGGATTTGGCCCACATTAGCTGCAGTCTGAACGTCAGGCAGCAGGTCTGAATGCACAAAATTCAGATTTTTTTTGCGTACTCGTTCATATTACACATTAAATGCGACTTCTATCAGTTTTGAGTGTGAACTGAATGCGACCCTGAAGCCAAAGAGGACCTGACGCAATACTTGACCACGAAGGAACGCACTGCGTTTACGGAAGATAATGCGTTTTTCCCGCTGCTCCTGCTCCTGGAACGCAGAACTGTCGCATTTCAGTGACGTAAAGGTCAGATAAATGCGACCTGGACGTTCAGAGTGAAGCGCATTGCAAAATATCAAATATGTATCCGATTCAGGACCACATACGAAGGTGGCCTGGAATCAGATTAGTGCTGTTCGAACTGTCTTTAACAGATCGGATACAGGTCACATATGGGCAAAAAAGTGGGATTTGGGCCACATTTGCCTGCGGTCTGAACACAACCTTCGACAGATCCCCAAACTAAGCAACACCTACGTGCCCACAACTCGCCTCCACTTCCACGGATACAGCCCCTAAGAGAACAGACGCACAAAGCCTCTCTCTATTCCACCTACTGCTTCTGTCTGTGCGTGCCATCGCTGACATGGAAGGAGGAGGCGAGAGGGCGAAAAGATGATGGGGGTCATCGAAACGCAAACAAAACCTACATGCCGTTTGCCTTCCACTGCAGATCTGTGAGACGAATTTGTTACAGGAGGGGGAAGTCATGTAAAAGCTTCCCAAGGTAAACTCGGCAATCGCTGACAGAAAAAAAGTCGACGCGGATGTGCGGAGAAAATGCCAACGCTGCTGACACACTTTCTGAAAGAGAATATAAAATCAATGCGTTTTGAGGGGGTGTCTGCGCGAGGCTTAGATCTCACAACACACTCCCAGAGGGGGCACGCTATCCTTTACATGAACTCACCCACTTCGGCTTGTGATACTGCCCTACTTACCCTCAAACTGGCATGTGCTTGTGTGTGTGAATATGCCTGTATCTTCCCTGTGGACAGTTCAGTGTGTGAACCCAAGAGTCTGATTGCTTAAGCGTGACTGAATTGAACTCAATGAAAGGAAGGCAGTAAGGCAGCGTAGAAGGGGGGAGCCCGGGCTAATGAGGATCACAATGTCTCCAGACAGGGAAGCTGCACGCCGAAATCCGGACAAAACGCACGCGCAGCCACCAAAAGCCCCCGTAAAGCAACCGGAAATTTTCGAGAACCACGTTGCTTTCCGTCACTGACTCAGCGACCGAAGCTTTGATGTGCTTCACTTCTACGAGGCTAACGGGAGGGAAAGGACAGAAATGAGGACCTGTTGAAGGGTGACGTTTCAAACGGCGATCCGCAACTGGCGGGTCGGGACCCAAACCCGTCCTCAGCAAAAAATGACGTTGACCTTTCATCAGGCAAGTGACTATTTTTGGTCATTACGAAGATTAAACGTGGGGCCAGTCCCGTGCCTCAGTGAGGCCCAGAAGCATGTCGGTTTTTATAACATTACAGTGATTTAAAGAGGTTTTATAGACATTTTGTAGTGAATATGACTGATTTCTGTCAGTTTATGACCTTTTAACAGTCGTTTTATTGCATGCGTTTGCTTTTTAGCAAGTGCTGCTCAGATGCTTCTTGGCAAGAGGAGGGAGTCATTCAATGAGTGGGTTAACATACTTGATTAATATCTTCAGTGTCATTTTTGCAGTTCACAAATTCATCCCATTTGGACCCTTTGGTGAGCCTGATTTGGCCCGCGAGCCGTATGTTTGACAGCCCTGTGGTGCGGTGAAGAGTATTTCAATGAGAGCCCTATAAAGGGTTAAGACACGAATCCTGTGCTTTAGTTTTTATGGAGGTGAGCGCCGTCTATTCACATTCCCCAGCAGTAGGTGGCGGTAATGTGCCGCAATGCTAATTAACATCATGCAGCATAATTTCGCAGCATAAAAGAAAAACCAAGAGTTTCTATTCAAATCATAGCAAAACTCAGGTAAGCAGGTACAACAGATATGGTTTTACCTACACTGAAGACAAAAAAAAACTGAATGCGCTTTTAACTGAGCGCACTTTTTTTTTTTTTTTTTTAGTTTTGGTTCAAATATACCTAAAGGGAATATTTCCCTCTTTAGCGTCGCCACTTGCTGGTCAGTTTGGTTCATCATCAAATTTGTCCTCTGTGTATTCATACTATATTATCTCAGGTTCAAAACACACCAGGTTTTCATTAAATCAATTTGAGAAGGTTAACTTTTATGAATTTGGGTTGTGGCTTGTCAGTGAGGGGTGATAGTGGGTCAGAGTTGAGAACCACTTGTTTAGACCAAACGTGGCAGCGAAGCCCACCAAAGAAATCAGATCCAGCAATAGAGTTAGTGCCAACCTTTGAGGCAAAAGAAAGCAGATATGTGGCAAAACTAGAGAGACCAGGTGGCACAGCTAATGGTATGCCAACTGGCACGATGGTTGGATAAAACTGGGTGGGTGAGTCTGTGGAGGGACCGGCACCAACCCAGAAGCCTGGTCCATGCCCACAAAAAGACGTTACCTGTGGGACCTGTATGGCCCAGTGCAGGCCTGCAGAACTGGCTCATCTGGAAGGTCTACACACAGTCATGCATAGAGACAGAAAAGTATATGTAGTAATGTCAATACCCACACAGAAGCAGCAAAGGACCGTGGCATATTTAACCCGTAAAGACCCAAACATCCACCGTCGACCAAACGCATCTACTGAACTAAACTGTTCGTCCACTAACCCTATCAACACATGAAAACAACTGGTGTAAAATGCAGTTTGTCGTCTTTTCATGGTCATCAGACATGACCCATTTGGACGTGAACGTGGAAACACCGTCATCTTCTACAACACTGATTCACCAGTAAAACCCATGGAGTTGGATCAATGACAGTGGATGGACACGCTGGGTTTATGTTCAGTTAATGATAGATTTTACTGAAAAAAAGCACTTTTTCTTCCGTTTTTCCTGTTTTGATATAATGAGCTTTGACTTTAGAGTTTTTAGAAACATGTACATGATCAGTCGATTACACATAGGAAAACAGATGATTTTCACTGGAAAAAAATGCCAAATTCAAGGGATAATATCATGATATATTACGATAAATCACTTAAGAGAGGCTAAATAGAGAGAACATTTCATTTGGGAACTGCCACAAAAGGCTTAAATTCATTTACTAAACACAGGAAACTGTCAGCACACAAAGTAACACCAGTATCTGCTTTGTTTCCAGCAGCTTTGAGAGCCTGTATGTGCGTCTGCAGTGTGAAGTATCGCTAAGCACAGCGGATCACCATTGTTTTGGTATTTCAAGACAAATACCAGAGTTATTACAAAATTCCAATGACAGAGTCACGATCCATTTCTGACTAATAAATCAAACAATAAAATCACAAATACACCGCGTGCTTTCCAAAAGGGTTATGCCAATAAAGGAGCGCAGCCAATATCATTTGGAAGAAATCTTACAGTAACAAAGGCTGCTGCTTGAGCACGTCGCCTTGCTAAGTTTCTAAGCAAAACCCTGAAGGCAGAAGAGGATAAATAAGCAGCCAAATTCACAAGAGTTTGTCTTTCTTCTAGACTGTAGCTTTAACCCTGCTGAACTGACCCACTTTGATGCAGGCGCTTCATGCAGGCATTAGCCCATTAACCACAGTGTTCTTCACCTCATGGCAAAACAAAACACAAGGCTGTACTTGAGTCTTGACCTCCAACTGTCAAGCTGCTGGGCTGGAAAACGATTACAGTGCATTCCGGAGGCGATCAGATCAATGTGACACCGACTGGGCAACTTTCTGTGCCGAAACTGTTTTAATTATGAATTAGGCAGTCGCTAAAAAAGGAAATGTTTTTGGCCGACACGTCAAGGAATTTAATCCTCAAGGCCTCTTCGGTAACAAACGGCCGATGAGTTTTATGAATTTTGCACAGATGCTCTTACAATGTTACTAATTATGGCTTACAGCATGTTCAAATGTGTTAGAAAGTCCACCCCGCAAGCACAAATTCCAAACTGATCCACGATGATTTACACTACAGGCTCGTCATCTGTTCTATCTCCGTGTTAATATCTCACTTGACGTTTTCCTCCTTCAGCTACATGCGACTATACCCCAGCGACTAGCCTCTGCGTGCCTATGGGATCTCCTCCGAAGCATGTCCATGTTTAGACAGGTTTTCTCAAGAAACTACTTGTCACATTGACTCTAAACAGCATCCTACTGTAGCGGTTTACAGGCAAAGGGCCGCTCTAGCTCGCTTGGTGTAACACTAATCAGGCATTTGTGTTGGCAGATGTGCAGATATGTCGACTTCCTGACCTTGTGTTCGATCCAGATTAGATTTTCAAGCAAGATTCCTTCAAAACATGCATGTCAAAGTTTAATACGCGTCCAAACGATATGTTCAATTTGTGTTTTTTGGTGTGATTCAACTTTGGCAGTAGTGCAGAAGACCAAATAAAAAGTCTTTAACCTTGCACAGGCCTGTCACTTGAGACAAAACACTTTTTTTTTTCCCCCCCAGTTTTAACAATTACCCTTATGTGTCACTTGACAGTGTTAGGAGTAATGCATTACAAAAGTAATGCATTACAGTAAAGGATTACTTTTTGCTGGAACATAGTAGTGTAAGGCATTACTTATCAATTTTCAGTTATATTTGTCTCGGTACATGTTCAATAGCACTTGTGTCACAACACAGTGTTCACCTATAATTTAAATGCTCAAATAGGAAAAAAAAAAAAAAAAAAGGAAGACCACGAGACCTTAAGGAATCAAAACTGCAGCAGGAAAGTTCTATTTCCTGTTGGTGTTCAGCCAATGGGTGAAGACGGCAGAAGACGGTCCACTGTCCACGTGGACGTACGCTCATTACTAACCCTAACCCTGCTTTACAGAAGCTAGTTAGCATTAGCACGACCCCTGTGATCAGCAATGACAAGGTAAGCTAACGTTTCTAGGACTAGTTATCAGAATCAGCTTTATTGGCCAAGTATGTGAACACATACCAGGAATTTGGCTTCGATTTTTCATGGCTCACGACGTACACTGTCAACATAAACCCAAACACACTTAAATATAGACCTAATATAAACAACTGACTAGAGACAACGGCAACAATGGGTTGAAATTTACAGTGGATACATGTGTTTATGTGAGCGCAAATTGGAATTTTATACAGCGAGTGGATGTGTACAGGGATTAAAAATATATGTTTATGTATATATTATTATAGTGCAAATTAGTCGGGAGTTTTATACACAGTGCAAATTAGTCAGAATTCTTTACTAATTGTGGATTTATCTACCGGCGTCCCCGGTGAATATGTAAAAGGTTGAAAAAAAAAATGCAAGCGTTCCTGCTGGGATTCGAATATCGTAGACCATAGCGTTATTTACTGAGCTAACTGTCTACATGTACTTCGGGGCGCAAATATATGCGTTCCAAGGCTCTACTATCTTTTGTATCTTTTAATGACAAGAATCTTTATGTAACTCCAAAGTAATACAGGAGTCATGTAACGCATTACAATTCTGAGACAGTAATATTGGTAAGGTAAGGAATTACTTTCAAATAACAGTAACAAGTAATCTGTAATGGATTACAGTTTGGAAGTAACTTGCACAACACTGGTCATCGAATCGGGTTCCACGCAAACTGGGGCCGTTTGTAACAGCGCTGGGAAACTGTCCACGGTAGCACTAATCCACGGGTCACATTCCAAAAAAAAAAAAAGGAAGTTTGTTTAACCACTTGTGTCCCCACGACTCCCAAAACTAACACGAAGATGCACAAGAACAACCAAGCAGAGGCCAGGCAGGAAGTGGGCACAGCGACAGTCATCTCTGAAAGAGCTTCTCTCATCAGCTTCTAATAGGCTGAGCTAAAAGTGTTAACACAACACTGAAAGCCGTTACAGTGTTAATTCAGAGGCCCCTCAAAAGCTGGCAGACAAAGAAAAATGAAAACAAACACGGGAGATGTTACATTCCGCGCATTTTTGAAAAAATGTTGCGCAAACATTTCACAAGAAGAAAAGAAACCAAATGGTTCCCCTTACAAAAAAAAGAAAAGAATACAGTAAAAGCCTTTAACCCGAAAGTCAACCTGACGACTTTGTAGAACAGAAACCTAAAGAAGACATGTATTTCTTTCTATTTGGGGCTACAGTGCTGACCACAGCTAGACAGTGGGTTTTTCTAAGGGGAATTTTCTTTAATTAAAAAAAAAAAAAAAAAATCACTGAATGTGTTCTCGGAGCATTGTGTCTGATGGATCCTGTTAACCCTTTACAGGATACTGATAGAAATACTCTCAAATTGGATCCAATTACAAGACTTGATTATTTTTGTGATAGGTTTCCAGATTTTTTTTTTATTGTCATGTAGAAAATGAAGGTCAGTAAAGTCACCGTATTTGATTCCTTGCCCGCATGTGGCAATAAAATAAGAACTATGCATAAAAAATACCCCAAAAAAACACATGTAAGGTGAAAGGAGCATGTATTTTAGAACATTAGACCTACATCCAGACCCCTGTCCACATCCACATGATCCCTTTGAACATTATTCCTTACATTAGTACCATTACTTCATGGTACCGAACAGAGCAGGTGCAGGGGTGGACCTTACAGACCCTGGAGACCACATTGGACCTGAGACTGTTGACTCACTGGAACTGCTGCTGTCACCGTCTTGTAAATTACCAAAAATAGTCACTTGCCAATTTTATCAGACGCCTTATTTATTGCTACTCATCACTTTATTTTGTGGCACCGAAGAGGGAGTTTCATTGTATAGCCGTTATACAATGACAATAAACTTATTCTATTCTATTCTATTCTAGCTCGAACCTACAGTGACCACTTATGTGCATGCCTCCTGACCCCAGCAGATCTGGTGGTACTTCGTAGCCTCCCTGGATACACGGCGTTAAAATAAGTCTTTAAGTCACCGTTCAAAAATAGAAGAAAGTGACCTATTAATCCGCTGCTGAGTCTAAGAGACAGACAATGACCGGAGATGGAGTGGGTATTGTGGAGGCCTAATTGCATCACAACCATCCCGTACCCTTTTATAGTGACAGATCTTTCCCTAAAGGTCATTTCTCTCAGGAGCGCCACTTTCTAAAATGTCTCCCGATTTACGTGGCTCTCGGGTATTGTGACCTTCCTTAACCGTCTGCTACCGGCCCGCAGGGAGACGACTGCGCGATGCCGGTTTGGAGCTACGACTTTCCAAAGAAACAACAGTCATTCGCTATTTCTGTCTCTAACTGGACACCCATTTTGCTCCCTGGTCCTACTCCCAGTACATCTTACCTTGTCCTGTATATTCTACCTCTTTCCATTTATATATTGAGTTTCCATTTTAATTCAGCTCTGATACTGGATATATCCTTCGAGACTGAAAGGTGTCTAGTCTGTGCCGCCACCATTCCAACGCAAGCTGGAAACTCCATGTGGAGACGTACAGAGAGAAGGCTCCTTTAGACTTAACCCTTTATAGGGCATCCGTTGAAATACTCTGAATTTCTACATTGCAACCTTAGCATCACTTGCTAAAAAGTAAACATATGCAATAAAAAGACTGTTATAAGGTCGTAAACGGGCAAAAATCACTCATTTTCACTATTTACAGCTTCAAAATGTCTATAAAGTCTTTCTGAATCACGGTATAGTGTTATAACAGGGTTCGTACTCATTTTTCAAGGTCAAATTCAAGCACTTTTAAGGGTAATTTTCAGATTTTTCCAGCCCAGCCCTTTATCGCTGGGGTAAAATACATATCTACCTGAATACATATACTCACGATTTTTTTCCCCCCCGCTTTTTATCACAATGATGTACGTTGTCTTGTGCTATAAATGTTTCATAATGGCAAAAAGTTTAGAAATTAAAAGAGAACAAGAAGTTATATCCAACAAAAAAAAAAAAAAAAAAAGGGAAGCCACTTGGCGTTCTTCAGGCACACTCGGACCGAGACAAAGATTAAGATAAAAATGTACCTGAAGTTTCCCTGAGGGCAAGTGGTTTAATTTTTCAAAACTTATTACTCTCTGTAAGTAGCTTTTATTTGCCATCTAACCTGGCAGAGTTGAGATTAAAGGAGTGATATTTTGCTTTTTTAAATGGAATTATGCATTTTCCAACATTTCCCTGTGATCTATGTAAACTGTAAATGCTCTGTTTGGGTCTGAATTCTTCATTAATTCAACTCCACAGCTCCATCTTCAACATTCTTTCAGAGTAATGACACCAGAAAGGTGGTTTTGAGCGCTGGCCCTTTAAATGCACATGCCCCGCCCCCTCCAGGTTGTCACCCATGCTTCTCTGTCCCGTTCGGCCACTTGTGTTCGTTAATACAACCAACAACTGAACATTTTAGATAATGGGCTCGAAGTTTGGACATATTTTTGGTTTTTACTCCAACCGCTGCTGCTGATAAACAATTATGTCGTACTCGGAGAAATGTTCGTCGGAAGTCTTGACCTTGTATGTGCAAATTTCGTGATGTAACTAGTTATAAAACGTAACAAATTAATCAAGAATTAAAACAGGTTGCAGAAATCCACTGGATTTTCGCCAAAATTAATCTAAGGATAGCTTTGCAGCGCCTGGAGGGTTCAAATTCAAAGTTTTTGAACTATTAGGGTCCAAATACACAAATAAATGAACCAAAGACCAATAAAAGCGGGTTTAGCTAAATATGACCTTTTTAAAAAATAAATAAATCACATCAGAGTGACGGTTGCAAGCGCTTTCAAGTGCTGAAACTAAAATTCAAGCCCTTTTCAGACCTTGAAATCACAACATTGAAATTCAAGGATTTCAAGCGCCTGTGCGAACCCTGTATAAAAACCAACATGCTTCTGGACGTCACTGAGGCATCGTATTTAATGTTTGTGGAAATGACCGAAATGAGTCACTTGCCCGATAAAGGGTTAATAATTCCCCAAATCTAATTTTAGAAGAGGTACAGTTCAATCCACACGGCGTGGGCTGAAACTGCGCTTTAGAGTGTTTTCAATAAGGTGTTGTCTGACCCATATTCCCTCCTTCGTTTTTTTCCCCCCTCTCTTCTCCTATATTTTGCTGCCAAACTTTGCAGAGTGGCAGGACAGCTGCAGGCGCTCACATTCTCCACTCCTCCTCTCTTCGTCTTCCTCTCTTCGCATCCTTATCCTTCTTCCTTCGAGCTTCAGGCTCAGGGCCCAGTCAGCTCTTTTCCTCTGTTCCTTTAAATGTGCTGCGAAATCTGCCCTGATTGCTTCCTCTTCCCCTGTTTTATCTCTTCAGGATGAACCGTGCCCAAACAATAACAAAAAAAAAAAAAAAAAAAAAGTCCAGAGGTAATACACATCTGAAGCTCTCGTTCTGCATAACGACACATGATCGAACTCTACAGCCTCTACACGGAGAGGGGACGAGCTATGAGAAATGCATCTGCGTATTCGCAGCCGTGATTCCATGCTCTTCTACGCCTGTGCTGAAAGCTGCGAGAACAGCGGTCATTAAACAGAAGGGTATAATAAATCAGCTCTCCATCTAAACCGTACCCGTCAACCCAACCAAAACCACATGGCTGCCTTCACGAAGACGAGAATTCTTACTAAAACTACAGAAATCAGAGATGACAGACCGAATTATATGTGCAGCGACGATTTAGACGGTGGCTAAAATAAGAAAAGCTGAGGAAACATATTCGTGCGCGTGAGAAAAGTATGTGGACAGATAATGAATCATTATTTTGTCAGGAAATAGCATCACATTTGTGACAGTTTACTGACAGATTTAATAGTTGCCGTTACCGGGCAAGTGACTATTTTTGGTAACTTCTGCATGTATTACAAGACAGTGACAGCAACAGTGAGAGTTAAGACAGT
Organism: Apogon hyalosoma; assembly: GCA_037367295.1. Taxonomy (NCBI): domain Eukaryota; kingdom Metazoa; phylum Chordata; class Actinopteri; order Kurtiformes; family Apogonidae; genus Apogon; species Apogon hyalosoma. The sequence continues at coordinate 110 of JAPQRP010051613.1, read as the reverse complement.
GAGTCGCAATCTGAGGTCCAATGTGGTCTACATGGTCTGTAAGGTCCAATGTGGTCTCCAGGGTCTGTAAGGTCCAATGTGGTCTCCAGGGTCTGTAAGGTCCAATGTGG
>JAPQRP010051597.1:0-29114 GCA_037367295.1 Apogon hyalosoma | reverse complement strand
GAAAACATGGAAAATGGATAGATATCAGCTCTGAAATGAAACTACTATGAGCTATTTTTGTTATTATCATTATATTTATCCAAACAAATGTACCTTTAACTGTACCAAGCATTAAAATGAACAAGAAATTGAACAAGGGGTGGGCTAATAATTTTTTTTTCTGCGACCGTAATACATATTTCTTCAAATACTTTTTTATGAAATCAATTCAATTTATTTAACCACATTCCGTTTCAGATTATACATTAAATATTGAACACAACCTGTTGAAATGTTAAATGGTTCTCAACAGCTTCTCATCTCACGCTGTATAGGTCATAAAAATTAAAGTTAAGAAAATCGGTCATTTACCATCTAAAAACAATTTGATGATCATTACTGATGTGCTATTGCAAAGAGTGATATGGTTTAAGATGTTAAGGTATCAAAATAAAACATTTAATCGTTAAACCATGAAGTACAACTCCAGTCCTACCTGGTTCTTGTCCAGCTCACAGTTCTTATACTCTTTCTCTCCTTGCTCCTGGAAGGTGACGATAACGAAACCAACAAAGATGTTCATCATAAAGAAGGCGATGATGATGATGTAGATGATGAAGAAGATAGAGATCTCAATGCGGTAGTTATAGATGGGACCCAAGTTTTCTCTGTTAGAGTCGATGGCCTTGTAAAGCAGACTGCAGCGAAAACAAAACAAAGAAAATGAACAACACGTTGACTTTTTTACAAGACACCATATGATTTAGGTTTAAAGTGCTCATTATACCCAAGAAAAAAGATAAAACTAAAGATATATGTGTTTTGTACTGATTGTACTATTATCTATTACATTTTATCTAATATTATGTGAGGAGGCGCTTTATAAATATTAAGCTAATTCCAAAGTGATGAACCAAAAGCATCTACTGAAATAAAACGTTTAATCTCTTGACTAATTCTATCAATACATGTAAATAATTCGGGTAAAATTTGCTTTTTCAGCTTTTATTTTAATCAGATATGATCCATTTGGATGTTCAGAGTCTCTGTAGTAAATGTGGAAACACTGTCATCTTCTGCAATATTGATTCATCAGCAAAACCCATGAAGTTCGACAAATGACAGTGGATGGAGATGCTTGTTTTTATGTTCAGTTATTGATATATTTGCTATAAAAGCCTGTTTTTCTTCTGTTTTCTATGTTTTATATAATAACCTTTGAAGTTACTCTGAGTTTTCATGAACATCCACAAGATCTATGAATCAAATATAGGAGAACACATTATTTACACTGAAAAATACAAAATACAAAGGATAATATTATAAGAAATGGCAAAAAATCACATAAGAAGAGAGAAAGAAATCATTTGGGAACTGTTACAAAAGCAGCACTGGGTCTTTATGAGTTGAACCTGAACTTTAACAGAAAGTATAACACTAACGTGGGCCATCCTTCGAAGGTGGAGACTGTGAAGAGAGCCATCATGGCCATGAGGACGTTGTCGAAGTTGAAGTCACTGTTGTACCAGATCCTTTCCCTCACCATGGGCAGCGCTGTGTCACCGTTGTTGTACAGAATATAGGTGCCTCTGCGATTTAAAGGATATAACATATGCACAGGTTTTAGATGAAAGCAATGGTAGAATACAAGTTTTACTCTAGTACTAAACTTCATTACAAATTTGAGGTACTTGCAGCTTTACCCTTCTACTCGACTGCATCTCAAAGACAAATGTTGTACTTTTTACTCCACTACATTTGTCTGACAGCTTAAGTTACTTTTCAGGTCACAGCTTTTCATCTTTTTCCTATCATTGAAAACCACAAATCTCCAATTAATTTAATTTGGAATGTTTTCAGTAAACTAGAGGTATTTTTTATGGGTTGAGAAAATTCTCCTTATTCTTGGTTGGAAAGGTGGCTTGTTAAAGAGTTGCCGGTTTGATTCCCCAGACCGGCAGAGAAATTGTTGGCTGATGTGCCCTTGAGCAAGCCACTCAGGGCGCCTGACGTGGCAGCCCACTGCTCCTAGTCTGCAGTGTGTGGCGTGTTCCTACATGTTCAAAAGGTGATGAGTTAAAGTCAAAGTCAACTTTATTGTCCAGTTTTTGCCTTATGTGCATCACATACAGAAAACTGAAATTACAAGACTCTAAGGCCTCATGGTGCAAAATGAACATAGTACAAAAAATAACAAAAAATAGAATAGAATCAAACAATAAACTATAAACATTTCACAATACAACTATAACCACTGAATACAAAAATAAACTGCAGGAGGTTGAGGAGACAATAAATAGACAGTAAAGGTGCAACAGTGAAGTTAAACAGATAAAATATTTGTGTGCATTACATGTTCAGGTGTAAAATATACTAACAAAGTCAAAAACCCTGATGCATTGTATAAAACTGGAAACCAACTGGTTTTTCGGAGCCAATTTTCAGAGAGATATGCGGTTCTCACAGGACAGTGAGGCAACAAACATATGATATTCTTATAGAATATGACACATTTCTGTAGATTCAATTACCAATATTATACAAAGTAATTCAATCTTTATCTACAGCAGTAAAATGATTTCACAAACATCATAGATAATGCCTCCTTTCATTTTCAAGTGCAAGTACTAAAGTATTTTTATAGATGTTTGACTTATGGTGGAGTATTTTTATAGTGTGCTATTTGTTCTTTTAACAATAATAATAATATTAATAATAATATGTTTTATATATTACGCACTTTTCATTCAGAGAATCTCAGTGTTACAGAAAAGGACATTTAAAAAAAAAAATCAAAACATCAACAATTATAGGCTTTTTTTTAATGATCTCAATAATTTTCTCACAACTAATGATGATGAATGTTACATAAACTCACTTGCATTCCTCTGGGCTGGACTTTGCCTCATCTGTGCATCGATAAAATTTCCCCTGAAAACAGATAAAGTGCAATAAGTTTATATTTATCAACACACTATTTTGTATATGAAGAACCATCTTTTAGATGAAACACATTCTCTCCATTTGTGCACTGCACCTTGAAGAGCTGTACTCCGATACACGCGAACATAAACTGCAGCAGCGTTGTGACGATCATGATGTTGCCGATGGTTCGGATGGCCACAAACACACACTGGACCACATGCTGTAAAAGGAATACACAACCCTGTAACCATGGGAAAACACACACACGGGGTACAGAGACGGCACAGTGTTGTTAGTCTTGTTGTGACCTTAAGTCCTTTAGCTCTGTTGATGGCTCTAAGCGGACGGAGAACCCTTAAAACACGGAGAATCTTCACCACAGAGATAGCAGAAGATCTATAGAAAACAGAAACACAAGCGGTTATAACTTTTATAGGCTGGTTTTAAATGGTTAGAATCCAAATACTCAAATCTTATCGAGTCCTCCATTATGATTTATACAAACAAGGATGTTTCTTTTTGTTCAAGTGTGTTTGACCATTACTGTGCTGTATGGTGTATATGCAGAGTTCTAAAGGGTTTCTTCACATTCGATCACTAAATCTGAATTCAAGCAGTGGACAAACCAACAGGATTTTGGAGCAAGATTTAATTTGTAACCTTCATAAATGTGATGTGGAAACCTGAAGTCATCAGTGTAAAAAATTACAATTAAGGACGCAGCAGTGTAACGGCCAGACATGAGATCAGCCAATATTAATATCTGTATTAAATTGTATATAAATGAAGACGTGTTTTTTCAAAGACCATGTGATAAGAGGCTGAAAGACTTGAAAACACTAACATTTTTTATACATTTAATGCAAATTTCTCTGTTGAAGAGTTAATAAATAACATAGAAAGTAACATCAGTATTGTTCAAGAATTTTGCAGTGCATTCCTAATTATAAGTAGACATACAGAAAAGGAAACATCTATCCTATAATAGGAACAGTGTTGAAATTAAGTAATTTTACACATTAAAAATTCCAATTTTCCACTGAAGCTGAAGAAGTAAATGCTAATTTTATGTTTTAATAACTTTTCAATGGAAAATATTTAGCTCAAATTATTAATCAGTGAACAGTATTTTATTAGTAGTATTAGTATTATATAAATATATTATTAGTATTATATTAGTATTTGATTATAATTATTATTATTTAATTGAGAAAGGTATTTAAGAGGAAATAGTCATGTATGAAGGTAATTTATGGTGTATCCAGCAGATACTGATACAGCAGTAATTTGGAATCAGGCAAAAAGATCAGCTATGATTGGATTTTAAAGGAGTGTAATGTGTGTCCAAAAAAGAAAAAAACAGCTCTAAAAATTAAGTTGTTAGTACTCACTCCTCATTCTGTAATATTGTATTATACTGGATAGAAGTAATAAAGTAAATGGAAATGTTTCAGCTCCAAAAATTTGCCAAATAAAAAAGCTTTTACTTCATTTATAGATATCAGGAATCAGGACCAGTAATGTTTCCCTAAGATATCATGCAAATCTGGGAATTACAGCAAAAAGATAATGCACTAACCTATCAGGATACAAAGACTGCATAACAGGATAATGTGGTTTTACTTGTGATTCTGCTCCATTTATTAGAAAGCAGTATTTAAAAACCAAATTAATAAAATAAAACATGGCTGCTCCACTGAGAAAAGAATAAATAATACATACTGAATGCCAAAGGAGACCAGAGACACACCAACAACCAGCAGGTCCAACAGGTTGAAGTAGTTTCTACAGAAAGCTCCTTTATGAAGAAACGCTCCAAATGCTGTCATCTGAACAGAAGAGAGACGACAATCAGACAATATACGAATAGAAAAACACACTCATACACACAAATATACATTAACTGGATCAGATAGAATGATGCAGGATCCAAGATGTTAATTAATCTGAGCATATATAAAATGACAGTTCTTTTTTCTTTGAAGTTTTTCCTGTGTGCTTATTGTATTATATTATATTATATTATATCAATGTATATATAGCTGTTGTTTACCACTTAGTCTTCTCTTTGTTCTGTGTATGCTGTAACTGATAATTTCCTATCCCGGGATTAATAAAATATTTCTGATTGTGAATGAATACACTAGTGCTCATCAAATGACATCAGTTTCACTTATTTGGTTAAGTTACTAATTCGCCTCATTTAGTTTTGCTGCTGTTTGTCTTCATAAAAAAAATGTTTAGTTCAATTTTTCAATTCAGAATTGAATATATACCAACAAGGTAACCTGGCTTGTAACACTGGATTCACTCGTACAGTGCATCACCAAAAACATTTTAATTGACTAAATATTGTACTGTAAGAGATGTATATGTGCAGTACTGAATACACTCATACACACACTCACACACATAAATAGACATACTGAAAAATGTTGTGTTTGAACAAAACATGCAGCGCTTTATTCTTGAGTCCCTTCCCACAGACCAATACAGGGGCTGTTATTATCAAAACTGGTCATATATCAGGGTCTGTAACAGGGGTGTCCAAATACAACACGTAGGCCAAAACTGGCAGACCAAAGGGTCCAATTCATCCTGCAGGAAGAGTTTGCAAAGTGTAAAAATTACACTGAAAATATTAACAGTCAAGGGTGTTCAGGGGCCACATTCAACCCTATTGGATCTCCAGTGGAAATGTTTCTCTTTATTTAGTGTGCAAAATTGCAAAAGTAAAGATATATTGTGAAAATGTTTACATCTACAAACTAAAAATGGAAATCACTTATGAATAACATGACATTTCTCCAAAAAATAAGTTCAATTTTGACAATGTTATGCTTGTTACTACATGATTTGTGTCTTTGTAGATCCACTGTGATCTGTGAGCTGCAATGCACATGTGAAAATGCTAAGACAAGGCATAATGCCCTAATAATAACAATAATGGATTACATTTATATAACACTTTTCTATTTTGCCTACTCAAAGCGCTTACATTCTTACACTGATGGTAAATGGACTGCACTTACATAGCGCATTTTCTACACCTTCATGGTGCCCAAAGCACTTTACAAAGCCTCACATTTACCCATTCACACACACACTCATACACCTGCCATGCAATTTAGGATTCAATGTCTTGCCCAAGGACACTTCACCATGTGGACAGTCAGAGCCAGGATTTGAACTGCTGACCCTTTGGTCATTGGATAACCCGCTCTACCAGCTGAGCTGCAGCTGCCCTGAGCTGCTGGTGTAGGTAAACTACATCTGTAGCCACAGCTGTCCTAGGGTAGGCTGATGGAAGCATGGCTCTTTCATCTGACCACCACCAAACATTCATACACCAGTGTGAGCAGCACTGGAGGCTAGATGGATGAAGTGTCTTGCCCAAGGACACAACTTCTAAAGATATTAGTAGTAGTAGTAGTTCATGTTTGTTCAGGTTATGCACATTTTTTTTCTGAAAGGACAGTTTGTAAATATAAATATTTTCAAAATGTAATTTTACTTAAGAGAAAAAAATGGAGTTGTCATTTGTATGTTTATGTGCCTAGAAAAAAAAATTCATAATCAAATTGGGCTGTATGTGGCCCCAGAACTAAAATAACCTAGACACCCTTGGCCTATAATCTTCTGATTAAATTGTGGGTTTAATCCAGAGTACATGAGATTTACCTGGTGCAGACATGCAGCGAACAAAGGGGTCAGATAGAGGGTTAAAGTTTGGCATTAATAAAACCTCCACTGAATCGAATAGATGTCTACATGTATATTCCACACGTGTAATGTGAGCCAAAACCAGCATTATTAAAGTGAAGGGGAAGAGGATCAGTGAGATATGAAACCTAATCCATCTGACTGGGGCATCTTCAAACCCTAAAGGTGCACTTTCTGTCATATTTCACAGGTGCTTTTAATCTATACCTAGAGTTCTTCATGATTTTGTTTCATTTTAATTAGTTCTTTAAAAAACTAAACATGTCACAGTCAACCAGTTGATTCTATGCAGTTTTAATAAATTGACCTATTGATTGAGTTCATTTGCTGTCACATTCCTGCATGCAGAGCACAACATGAGCCAAATCACAAGCTGCATCTTCCCATTATGTGTATGGTGTTTATAGTTCTTCTCAATTAAGTCTACATTTGTAAATCCTCAGAACACAGTTCGACATTCTTAAGAACCACTGGTCCATGAGTTGGTTCGAAACGAAGAAGGGAAATGGGCCATGATGGGAAAGTGACAGACAAAAAAATTTTCTGACAAAAATGCATGATCTCCACGTCGACGGTTTGGCGCCATAACAACAAGACAAGCAGGTGGCCATATTTTGACAAAAATCATAGACAAAAAAAATGAAAGAGGGAGGACTGTGCAGCAAGCTTGATAGTGGTGGGTTGTTGCTGAGGAAGTGCAACAGTTTTTCTTGTTTACCTTAATTAGGATCTCAAATGTAAACATACTAGTGAAGACATAGTCTGCATAGCCTAGGATCTGAGGAGGCAATCAGAGTGACATAAGCACGCAGGGTTACTAAAGCTCTACCCAGTACAGCACAGCACAGCACGCATACGGCATTTACCTTCAACAGGATCTCAACAGTAAAGATTGCGGTGAAAGCATAGTCAAAATAACCAAGTATCTGCAAGAGGCAATGCACAAGTTCAAGTCATCAAGTCATTCCAGGACAACAAAACAGAGAATAGTCTCACAAAAAATAAAGTATAACTGCTGTCACTATTAGTATATTAAAGCTGCACTGGGCTATTTCCGGTATTATCAGTATAAATCACAAGCCAGAGTTCCATCAGGGAAGAACAGATATTTAACACACCTGCTTAAACACATTTTAAGTCTATTATATAGCAACAGATCATCAAAATGAGGAATTATTATTCAGCAATTTAAATTAAAAAAGCTTAGCTTTTCAAAGTTTACATTTTCTAATAACAGAACATTATATAATAAAGCAACACGACAGTAAAGAAGAACAATGAGAATTTAACCAGTGCATTTCATTTATAGGTATGTATGTTCACATTTAAAAAACATTTAGAAATTAGCCTGTTCATTTTCTTTACTGCCTTAGTCAACAATATTTTTAAAAAATGCTATAACCAAATGATGCTTCATTTGTAACACTGCATATAGACAGCATGTACATGAGTTATCAGCTAAAGTTGGGACAAATGTAAGAATTGTTTAGGCTACATAAAATTGAAACACAACATAAATTAAATAATTAAATCATAATAAAAAGGCCTTTATCTGGGAACAAGTTATGGATTAACTTGACTTAAAGCAACTATGGACTGTTACTACACCATCTGAAGGATTATTTGAATAATGTCACATGGGAGGTTATGGTATTTAAATAAATAAAAATTAACAAACAGACCTTGATAACCCTTAAAATAATTTCTACAGCCTAATACTGGGGGTGTAACCTAACAGAAGTCACATAAATTAAAATACTGGGAAAAAAAAAAGTAATGCTCCTAATGTACTTCTTTTCTTGTCAAGTAAATTTGGGAATGTAGGACTTGTTTGCATGTTACTTGCAAAACCACACTTCATGTTTAGGCACAGTTTTTGACTTCAATACTACTTTACGTACGATATTGCGAGCAGAGAAATTGCGTATCGGGTCCTCAGCAGCAAGAGAGACAGAGCTGAGCATGATGAAGACCAGGATGAGGTTCGTGAAGATCTGATGGTTGATCAGCTTGTGGCAGAAAACACGAAATCTAAACCACAGAATAATATAAAGGGACAGTGAATCAACACAATAGAAAACAGAAGCAGAGCAAAGTAAATTTATTTGACTGGGTTTATCTGAACAGCAGCGTATGAGACTCACGGGTTGGTGCTGCTGAAGATGAAGAAGGCGCTGCCCTCTGGGATGGGTGGAATTTTTTCCTTGATGTTGAGTTCTGACAGTCTCTGTGGACGTGGACCAGCTGGGACTTCTGGAAGGCCTTCATTATCATCTTCATCGTCACACACTGAGAAAAGACATTTGATAAACTGAACATCAGGCGCAAAAACAAGTATTCTGTGAAGATTTAGAAGCAAAATTCTGTCTATCCACCTCTTAAATGAACTGCTTCTGGATACTTATTCTTTGAATTTATTCATTTTTTGGACAGAAAAAAACTAGAAAAGCATTACATAAAGTATTAATTACAATTATAATACAGCTGCAATACTACACTACAACCCATAATGTCGGAATAATTTTAATTTCATACACATTCGTCTTTTAATTCCTATTCATACACATCATAAACCACCGTGGACCTGATGCAATGATGTACAGTGGTTAGTTTGTGTGTGAGATGATACGTGGAGGTGACAAAGTAGCCAGAACTAAAGTCTATATATGTATGTTAACCAAAGGAATGTGGGTGAAAACATTAGGCATGGAAACCAGTTCCAGATGATGGACTGGAAGGAGGTCAAGGGATTTTGGAGATCCAAGCCATCAGGTATAAAAGGCCAAAGATCACAGACATTCAGAGAGAACTTTGCTGCATGTCTCCCAGCGCTGTTTGAATAAAGACTGACCAACAGAAGATTAATGAATCAGTGTCTTTTGTTCATCATATCCAGAAGTCGATCCTATCAAATGATTACAAATTCAGTCCTAGTCGCACTTTATTTATCAAGAATAAATCACATTTTCACAATCATTTCATGAGAAGAGGTGAAAATATCTTATTCTGACTTTATGGGCAACAGTGTAGATTAAGATTGGTTGAGCCAAGGTCAAACTTTGTGAAATATTCTGTCATAGGCCTGTTTGATACAGGGAAAATGTGCATCACATAAAAAAAAAACTATTCAGTATGATGATGATGATAATATATGATCTGTGATAGTAAGTACAGTCAAGTAAGCGCATCATCTTATTAGTCAAATGGTGTAAATATATCGTCCGTGTGTCCATATGATGGGTCAAATGTTGAGTGCTGAGTGAATGCATGTCATTGAAGTGATTTCAGTAATTCAGTGCATTTTAAGCAGCATTTTTGTAGCGTTTATTGCACATATTCATATCACACCGGTGAATAAAATATACGTAGATTATCATTAAGTACAACTCTACAAACACACACCTATAACCAAATCAGTATTCCAGCCTGAAATACAGCAGTTCAAAATGTTGAATTTTGTTGTGAATTCTTTTTTTTATTGGGTGGACTAAGTGTGAATGAGTGGTGAATAGAGATGTGAATCATCAGCTTAATGATACTGGCACCCACACTACAACGAAAATGATGCTGGAACAAGATTCTGGCAAAGCATAATTAAAATGCACCTTCACGGAGTCAGCATGAGTTCTAACATAACTGAACGCTACTCCAACAGTCAAACAGTTAATGATGATATTCAGATAGATTTTAATAATTACACCAGTGTTTAGGCCTACATCAGTGTACGCATGACTGAATACCTGCTACCAATAAATGATTTTATTGCTTTATCTTGTTTTCTCTTCCATGTCTATGATTGACACTTTACTTAACATTTACTTTTGTTGTCAACTTTCGCTTCCGAAGGTTCAGAAGTGTTATATCAATATGTTTTAATTGGTAACCACCTAAATATAAGAATCATTACGTTAATATTAGAAAGGCCTGTTTATATCTACAAAGGGTTTAGTCCATGAAGTCTACTATGTTGTCTTCTGCTTTTTTTCTGTTCTTTAGCAGGTTGCATCTAGCACTAAAATGCAATATCATTGTTTACTCTGTTTGAGTGTGGACTAAAGTTAATATCCTCTTCAATAAAAGCGCAAAACCAATAAAATAAACACTTATTCTAAGTTTGTTGCATCTGTAACTTCACCACTAGATCTCAAGGATAGAATACCATTACGTTTTGATAATTCATCTGTTTTCTCAATGTTTGGTCAAGAAATTCACAATATACTGTTTTGCTACACTCGTTTTCTTCTACCTGGAGAGTTGTGTGCAGGATACATCCCTTTGTCTTCTTCCAACAGGTGATCTTCTGGCAACTGTGGAGTCATCAGATTTAGCACAAAAATTTAGAATAAAGTTGCATAATTTAATGATCAAATCCGACATCCATGAGCTGCATCAAATGTAAGGTAAAATACACTTCTTTTACCTTCTCTCCATCCTTGCCTTCTATATTTTCCAATCTTTTATCTATGTTTATATCTCTGTAGGTGACACATAAAAAAAAGAGAGCGTGTAGTATGTTACTTAAGAGTACAAGTACGTTTCATCTATTTGAGACAAGTGTACATGTTGCACACTCAGTTGTAAAAACCAACTTGGCACTATTTTTCCTCTTCTTGGCCTCTTCTTCCTCCTTCTGCGCAGTGTTGAGGCTCTCTGCGTCTGCTAGGTTGTCAACAGCGATGGCCAAAAAGACATTTAGAAGGATATCTGGTGTTGTGAATTAAGGAGAGAACACAGACCAACCTAATCACAAAAACCTTGGCTCTGGCAACAGATTCTATATCCCCTTCACTTCAAAAAGATTGGCTTTAATATTTGAGCTTGAGCATGATTTTACACAGAAATAAGATCATTCCTTATCATGTTTCATGAAGCCTTTTGCAATAAGTTTACATGCACATATTGTATAAATGGAATTATGCATTTTAAAACATTTCCCTGTGGTCTACATAAACTGTAAATGCTATGCACAACACAGAATATACACACAAGAAAATAGCAAAAAAAAAAAACTAAAAAAGAAAACATTATTGAAACAAAGCAGGCACTTGTACATTGTAAACTTCTAGTAGAAAAAACGAGAAGCAAGGTGGTAATAATAATAATAATAATAATCATAATAAAGAGCTATTTGGTTAATAGTTAAATAGCTCAGACAAAGTCATCAATAATTGTGAAAACTGATTATGAAAGTATGTTTGAGGAGGTACTGAACATGAGTGGAGATCTTTTTTAGTCATATCAACTTAAACTCTCACATCAATTCTTACTGTATGACACCTTATTTGAATCTGTGGTGAGTAGGATACAGTTTCCACATATGAAGAGGATGATGAAGTAAATGCACACCACCATTCCAGAGGAGGCCGGACCACCGTACGCCATGATACCATCATACATCACTGTATTCCAGTCTTCTCCTGTCAAAATCTAAATAACAATAAATACAATTAAATGTATTTCAGTCACTTTTTCCATGGATGATCTACGGGTTCCAATTTACTCATGTGATTCCATTTAGACTAATTACACAGCGTGGCCAAAACAATGTCCCCACATGGATTTAAGCAAATGGGTAAAACAGGTGAGAGCCTTCCACTGGACAATGATCACAGTGATTCACATGCATAAAGATTGGACTGTGTTTCAATGGGAAAAGGTCATGTGGTCTGATGAGTCCAGATTGACCCAGTTCCAAAGTGATGGACGCATCCGGGAGAGAAGAGAGGTGGATGATGTGATTCCCCATCATGCTTAGTGCCTACAGTACAAGGCTGTGAGGGTAGGGTTATGATCTGTGGTTGCTTCAATTGGTCAGGTCTAGGCTCAGCAACATTATGTGACCAAAGAATAATAGGAATAAATGCTGTGACATTACAGAAGCTTAGCGAAATGACAAAAAAGCAAATGAGAGCGTAGGACACTTGTGCATATAGTATAAAAATATGGTCAAATATCAAATGTTATTCAAGTTCAGAAAGTGGATAAAAACAAATAAAAGGGGGTATTATAAAGTAATATTTCCTACAGTGAAGGAGTGGATTGACATTTATGACATTTTTAAGATGGAAAGAATAACTTTTGCAATAAGACTACAACAAGGTCTGTTTTTGAAAAGATGGGAAAGATGGATTAGGTATGTTTTAACCCTTTCATATCAATGTTTTTTGTTTTTTTTTTTAAATTTAATAAATATCACAAATGTGCACCCCAGTATTCCTGTTCTAGGGAGTTTAGTTCTTAATTTTGTATCGTATAAATCACATCTTTTGTGTTGCTGAGGGAGGACTGTCTGTGGAGTCACAGACATATCGCTGTGTGAATCAATTGTAATTTTCAGATGAATGGATGAGAATGGTGAATTGTTACGTGAATAAACATGTGAATTGGGAAAAAAGGAATATTTATGTTAACATGACTGTAATGATGATTATTTAAGTATGTATTGTTGTTTTTTTATGGAATCTGTGCCGCTATCCATTAATATACAGTATGTTTATTCAATCTTTGGCCTGCTCATCAGCATCCATTTCACTAAGTCTGCACACTATATAGTCATGTGACCATGTGATTACACAAGTTTCACTGTCTAAACCAAGACCTACTGGTTATTTTTTCATTATAGGCATATATGAAAAGAAACACAAAATAGATTGCCTCATTCACACATATATATATCTTTAATTTAAACTGAAGCCTTTGCAACGACTGTAGAATTGTCCAGCTGACATCTGAGTTGCTATGGCAATTCATTGTGCTGCTCTAATAACACATATTTGATTAAAAATTACATATATTTAAACTGTAAATGTCATTTTGTTTTAAATAAAATGTGGTTGTACTTAGAATAACCACAAACTAACGTACATAATAACTAAACCCTCCACCAACAGATGTAATCAGTTAATGTGGCGTGTACATTGAATTATTGCTCCGATTAATGAGGATGAATTAAAAAAAAAAAAAAAGTGGATGTGAAATAACACAGATCTGATGGGACTGAAACGGACCTGAATCCAAAACCCACCTGGAACACAGTGAGCAGGGCTTGTGGGAAGTTATCAAATGTGCTCCTTTTGGTCACAGTTTCATCAAAGTTGAACTTGCCACCAAAGAGCTGCATGCCAAGCAGGGAGAAGATGATGATGAAGAGGAAGAGCAGCAGTAAAAGGGAAGCAATGGACTTCATAGAGTTGAGCAGAGAGGCCACCAGGTTACTGAGAGACGCCCAGTGCCTGGAGGACAAAGTATTAAACATGTTAAAACAGGAAAGACACAAAAATTGCATTACAGTATGAAAATAGAGACAAATAAAGACAACCATATATGTCAAACTATCCCCTGTATCTGTATGCTCTGTTAGGTAATATAATATTGCAAGTCCTATATAGGTTTTAAAGCGCAGAAACCATTAGGAGGAAGTATATTTTCATTATTTGGAGATAGAAAAAGTAGGTACAAATGTAATGAAACAATACATAAACCCACAGACTGCACTTCATTCTTAAATTTTATTTGCAATTCTTGCTCTTGAATCCTTAATGATCAAATTATGAAACAAACCACTGCTTTATCTAGCATGACACATTTTCATACTGTACTGACAAAAGAGGGAATTTTGATAACTATTTGGTACAATTTTATTTAACCACATTTTTACCGATTTTTGCATATTTATACCTTTTTATGATTGTAATTTTATCTGTGCTCTTATTTGTATTTTATGGTCTCTTGTGAAGCACTTTGTGACTTCTCTTGTCTGTGAAAGGTGCTAGCTATATAAATAAACTTTGCTTTGACTAAATACATAGAAATGTCACATAGGTGCTACACAAATATATGTTCATCCTCTTCTTTTTCTTTTGATTTATTAGAATTAGAATTTCCTTTACTCACCGTGTAACCTTAAAGATCCTGAGGAGGCGAACACAGCGGAAAACAGAGATGCCCAGTGGAGACATGATGGCCAGCTCCACCAGGATGGTCTCTATGATTCCTCCACAAACCACAAAACAGTCAAAGCGATTAAACAGGGACACAAAGTAGGCCTGCAGTCCCAAGCTGTACATCTTCACTAGCATCTCTAATGTGAACATCGCCAGAAGAACTTTGTTAGCTACATCTGAAGAGTAAAAGAAGAGAAAACAGGAAAAACAGACTCTTTAAAAACTAAACGAAAAACTACAACTTTACTGCAACATGTATTCTTTCTTCGATAGATTTTTCATGCATAACTGAACAGTTAGCAGGGTAGAAACAGCGATTTAATCCACTGTCCACGGTTAAAAGTTATCAGCAACTTCTGGAATGGAATGTTGGCTCAATGTATGAGCTGACGTAGTGAATAAATGAAATAAATGTGAATATACATTAAACATCAGTTCTGACCATACTATATTTTTTAATTGGCTCTTTTCCTGATGTATGTTCAAATGATGACAAAAACATCCATATGGATTTTTAACCGTGATATGTATATTCTATTCTATTTACTTCTAAGTACTTCTATTATACTATATACATATCTGTGGGCATTTTGTACATTTCTAAAATCTAAACCCCTAAAGACCCAAACATCCACCGACGACCAAAGCATCTACTGATCTAAAATGTTTAGTAACTTTTGATCCACTAGTCCTATCAATAAATGTAAACAATTGGTGTAAAATGCAGTTTGTCATCTTTTCATGGTCCTCAGATATGACCCATTTGGACGTTCAGAGGCTCCATAGTTACCGTGGAAACACCATTATCTTCTACAACAATGGTTCACCAGTAAAACCCATGGAGTTTGATAAATGACAGTGGATGGAGATACTTATTTTTGTGTTCAGTTATTGATATCTTACCTTAAAAAGTCACTTTTCTTTGTTTTTTAACATAATAACCCCAACTTTAATCTGAGTTTCCATGAATATCTACATGATCAGGAAATTAAATACAGGAAAATATATAATTTTCACTGAAAAAATGCAAAATACAGAGGATAATATTATAAAAATTGTAATAAATTATATAAGAAAGGTTAAATGTCAAGGAAAATTCATTTGGGAACTGACACAAAAATAGCGCTGGGTCTTTATGGGTTAAAAACACTGCATGAGGCTGAAGAATGAGAAGATATCAGCTGAATACACCAGTCTTTCTATGTGTTACAGGCAATATTGAATGTGTTGACACCTAGTATTATATCTGTACACAAAACACATCTTAATGCCAGTTTTGTAAAGAAGTAAAGCTCAGAGTCATGCATTTAGTCATTGATTAAAGAAAAACAGATACCCTGAACTTCAGTGAGCCAGTCTGGCTGGTCGTAGTGCTCTGAGGCAATGGTTAGAGTGTTGAGGAACACCAAGATGATGACCAGCCAATAAAATGTCACCGATTTCACCGCAGCACGGCACTTCCTGCGGCAGAAACGGTTCCACCGTCGCCACTGACGACTGAAAGACAAAGAGCTTCATTTTAGACACAATTTAGACACAAATACCAGCCTTGACTACAGACTACAGCTCTGAAGAAAATCAAGAGACCGTGCTAAATTTCTAGACCTGAACCTGGACTGTGAAGATGCAGGGGACAAGCCTCCAAACAAAATTGAGCTGCTGTTTTTGCTCCAGGAGATGGATAAAGCAGACAACAAATATTGATTTCTGAAAGTCCTTGATTTAAAATACTAGTGTTTTGTCTAAAAAAAAAAAAAAAAAAAAAATACTACAAACTTTTTTTCCTAGCAGACTGCATTCTCAACAGTTGGGGTCAACAACCCTGGTCCTCAAGATCTACTATCCTGCATGTTTTAGATGTATCCCTCTTCCAACACCACTGATTCAAATGATCAGCCTATCATCAAGCTCTGCAGAAGCCTGATAATGACCGTCAGGTGTGCTGGAAGAGGGAACCATCTAAAACATGGAGGATAGTAGATCTCGAGGCCCAGGGTAGGCCACCCCTGCTCTACAGGGATAATGTGCAGTGAGCTGGTCTTGATTTATCAACATTTGAGCTTCAGGGTCCTGCGTCACCCTGTCAAGGCATATTTTGTTGTAATGATCAGTTTGCTGTGCATTATCCTGAATAAACAGAAAAAACAGATCATAGATTGCTGCAAAATCTGGAGTTTGGTAGAAATTTTCATGCTACTCAAACACATGACAATGAAGTGCAAAACCAGAGGTCTCTTAATATTTTCCAGAGCCATGTGCCTTATGTTCAGGTGTTTCCATGTGTCCTTTATGCACGTGGTGAAATGAAATCAAAGAACGGTATCACAAGAAATCATCTGCAACCAAATGACAGCGGGAACGGATTATAGATAAACAAAGTGGGAAATGGGGAAACAACAATCATGATTCTGCGGAGCCAATAGGATAATCATTTGCGGGTCAGAAGAAAGACATGCCAGGTAATGGATTAACTGCAAAACAAAACAAAAACATTTAGGGATCTCAACAATTCAGAAACAAAAGTCACAAAGAATGAACCTAGCATGCGATGTCACATGAAGATACTAACCTGCACTTTGACTTAGTAATTTTTTGACTGGGGAGAATAATAGATAAATCAGCTTTTAATAAAAGACAGTACAGTGTGTGTTTGTTTAGTCTGTGCCAAGTCAAACAACAGTTCTTTACTCTACAGTGAGCTGTCATTCAGTCAAAATATGTGAGTGTTATCTTAGGAATCATTTGAATAATCATATAAAGACTCAACCAAATCACCCAGCTGTCTGAAAAAACAAATATGGCATACTCACCACAATGGTACACAACATGGGGATTTATCCTCCTCTGCATTGTGATTGTCCGTGTTTACTGACTCTGTTTCACTGGTCGGCATGCTGGCTGTTGTACCACAAACACACATGAAAAAAAAAAAAAGAGTGAGATGATAAGATACTGGGCTGCTACGTTAATGAAGTGAAGTTTAGGTCATTGAGGGTTTCTTAAAGGTTCAGTGTGTAAGATTTAGTGGCATCAAACAGTGAAGTTACAGTCTACAACAAACTAATCACCCCTCGCAGCCATTACTAAAAACACAACACCTGGGATTTCTGTTTGACTAGATAATAACTCTGGTCTACACGTCAACATTGTAGCTGATCATCCACCATGAAACCAAGAAAAGAGAAAGAGGAAGGAGTGACTTCTGACACGAAATAGAGACACAAAATGGGAGACTATGGGGGTGACCGACTTCCTGTCTACATTGAAGAATTCATTCTAAGAAAACAAAAAACAAAATTCTTATCTTCAGGTGATAATACGCAATGAAAACATAACTATTAATATTAAAATAAAATCCTGAAACCCCAAAATCTTACACATTGAAACTTTAAGTGAAATGGAAGGTAAAGTTTAATAATGTTTAATATAATAAGATTTTCTTATTGACGCCAGTACATTTTCTGATTGGCTTGGTTCTATGGGAACATATGGACTGCAGTATAACGAGCTATTACATTGTAGTCTTGTGTATAATGCTATATATGGAAATAACTACACTTAAGAGCAAAATAAGCAAAGTCAGTATCTTTGACTAGTCATTACTTATCTTAGCTTCATGTTCCAGAGGACAAGCCAAACTACACCCCAAAAAAAAAAACCTGAATGAAATAGTGAAAATGCTGGTGTCAAATTGAAAATCCTGAGGTGACTCCTTTTCAGTGTCTGATATCAATCAATTCCTTATTTCCAGAATATTTTCATTCTCAAACACGGAAGTGATTACATCCAATCTGAGTTCCACATCTGGGATTTGGAGTTGCACCATGTGAAACTGACTGTCCTGTTTAGTGAACACTGCAAAACTGCAAAATAAATTAGAAGATATAAGTCACAGAGAGTACATGCTGCCAGACCTGAGTCAAATTGGACTTTGAGTATTAATTCTAAATTTTGGAAATTTAACAGATCACACATATCGTCACTGAAATGAGTTTACTACTATGTGACAGTCTGATCTGTTCAGTGCATGACATTGTCCAGTTAAGATACTTACTAAAACTATTTGGTCCAGGTCTGTATTCAGTTCAGCAAGTATTAGTTACATGGTCACAGGTTTATGGCATACAATATGTTGGAAATGACAAATTGTGTACATGCATAAACATGTGACATACAAATGAAAGAAGTTCGATATGACAATGAACTGATGAAGAAAGTACTGTGATCATTTTGTTTCCATTTAACCCTAAATACAGTGACTACAACAACTACGACTTTACCACGAGGTGTGTTAAAGTCTAATAATCACATATCAAGCATGTTTTATTAAAAACGAATTACATTTTGAGGTCACAGAAAACATCTTTCTAATTGAGATTAATCTTCAGAATTCCAACCACTTATCTGGTTTCATTATCTGTTGAAATCTATGACATGCCTATCATACATATCCATGTAATTTTACCCCACATTTTAATAGAATGTTTGCATTTATTTCAAAGTCTAATGTGTTTCATCTGTAAAAAAATATATATATGTTTAAGGTTACAAATAGGGATAAATGGTTTATGTGCTTTTTAAAGACCAAATTTTCCAATGAACACAGTTGTTTCCTGTGAATTTTTTCTGTCCTACCACATAAGGGTTTGTTTAATCCCTTATTTACCCATCAGATACAAGACGCACACAAAAATGCAAATGTCAGTGAGTCTGGATGAAAACATACAGTATGATTTGTATGTTTCCCGAGAGATACTTGAGGATAACATGCAAAACAACAGCACAAAAAGCATATGCAAAGCCCATGCAAGCACGCTGAGGCACACTCCAGGTTAAAGATGAACAGTTCAAACAGATGTGCACATGAAACCAGACACTCCGCACACACACAGACACACAATTACCCTGCGTCTCTGTGGACTGAGTGAACCAGCCAAACTTTCCCTTCTTCTTCTCAGTGAGGTCAGCCAGCGTGACCCCTTGGTGTTACCAACATGCAGTTCACACAGCCAGACAGCAGAGGAAGCAGTGAGTCAGTACACAGCAGAACAAGAGAGGGAGGAATGTACGGCAATAGACAGCTGCAATACAACCTACAGTACAGACACAGGTACCATGTCCAGAAACGCACAAAACTACTGCAGTGTACAAAGTCATACTCAATCCATAACTTATTAACTGCAGAACCCAAGTGTAAAGTATCTACAGCAGTCGTGAAACACTCATTTTATTTCAGGGGCCACATACAACCCAACTTGATGTCAAGTGGGCCGGACCAGTAAAATAATATCATAATAGACTATACATAATGAGAACTCCAATTTAATCTCTTTGTTTTAGTACAAAAAAGTAAAATTTAATTAAGAAAATGTTTACATTTATAAACTATCCATTCACAAAAAAAGTCAATAAGCTGAAAACCTGAAATTTCCTCAGAGCATTAAGTGCAATATTAAAAAAAAATTATGCCTCAACTGATCATTTATTCAATTCAATATAATGCCATATTCCAGGCAGGTTTTTGAGCCCATAAGTCACGACTTCAAACCACGACTCACAACTTTGTAGCGTTCCAGGCAAGTCACGCCAAACTGCCTGAGCGCAAGGAATTGTGGTAGTTAGATGTAAACAAACCAGCATGGCGGACCCCAACTTACAGTCATTTTTTTTCCCAGGGGTGTTTGCTCTTTGCTTATTTCAGGGAAATAGAGGAAGAAAAACAGCACATAAGGCAAGAGAAGCTGTTCTACCTTTTATGTTACGGTTGTTGTAGGCTATATTTGGATACGCATTTGGTATTCATTTATTGTTGCACTCAAAGGAATGAAAACTAGCTAATGCTAGAGCAGCTGCCAATTATGCAGAACATTTACAGATAAATAACTTTAGAGTAATACCTTGTTTTAATAAAGAATCTGCATAAACACCACATCCATGGGGGCCGCCATAGTTGTTTGATGGGCTATGTGACGTCAGAACTTGGAACTGGGAGTACATGGATCTAGTATGAGTTAATGGGTGGGAAGTCACAGGTTTGATTGCCATTCCAGTGCATTTTCAACAGTAGAAGGTTGGAATAACACGAGTTACGGGTGGCCTGGAACGCAGCATAAATCCTCTGTAAATAATATATACATAAGCACATATTTTAATAGACCGGTTCTTGGTACACATCTACTCAGTTATTCATATTCATCTTAAATATTCTCAACCCATTGTTGTCCTTGTCTCTAGTTTAATGTTTGTTTATATTAGGTCTATGTTTAAGTGTGTTTGGGTTTATGTTAAAAATGTATGTCCTTAGCTAAAAAAAAAACAAGCCACATTCTTTGAATGTGTTCACATACTTGGCCAATAAAGCTGATTTTGATTGTAATTTATACATCTGCATTACAGATTGCACTGAATCCACAAGGCACAAAACGTTCTGTAACAGCCACAAAATTGTTAAAATTTTGTTATTTTGCACTTATTTTACTGGTCTCACCCATTTGAGATCAAATTGGGGTGTATGTGGCCCCTGAACTAAAATGAGTTTGATGTCTTCAGTGTAATTTTTGCACTTTGCAAATTCATCCTACATGTTTATTATCCCTGATCTACAGCAAAATGTATCATCACACATTCACCTTGAGCATTAAGCTCGACTGCACATAAGAAAACAATGTAAAACCAAAAAAAATGTAAATTAAAGGAGAAATTTATATAGGTACTACATAAAATAATGTACAATCTGTAGTAAATGTCATAAAAGCAGTTAAATATAGTAAATAATTCATGTGAAAATGAAATCTCATTGCACACCATGAACATAATATAGCAGATTAGTAACAAAGTATGAAACCTGAATGTAACAGATTAGGTGTAATACTTCACAAAAATGAATGTACTCTCGGAGCATTAACATTAGATCAGATTGTTGAAGTGGGTTTAGCTGAGGTACGTATCCGTAGTTGCTGTATTACCCTCAGTAGATGGTGGTCAACACACCCCCAGACAGGAGTACCAACAAAAAATAAGCCTTAAAAACTTATATTGTTGTTTCTCTTGTGTGATATATTCTAACAAGAGCTTGGCACATGCTTAACAACTGATAGGCAGATTATAGATGTGATTTGGACATGATGACTGATCAAGCTGAGTCATCATGCCCAGAGTCAACAGATGAATTCATGTAGTGTATGTGCTACACACAGATTTTACTTCAGGACAGATTGTACTTCAGGACTGAATCTGCCATAGGTGGTTGGTGATGTCACTGCTAGGGATGAGGTAAAGCACACAAGAGTAGAAATGGTACTCAAAAGATTTGTGTTGCTTATATATACACCAATCAGCCATAACATTATGACACTGACAAGTAAAGTGGTATTAATCATCTCAGTACAGTGGTACCTGTCAGTGGGTGGGATATATTAGGCACCATGAAGACCTCAGAGTTAACGTGTGAAACAGTAAAATGTGCAAGAGTGCAGATCTGAGCAACTTTGACAAGAGAGTAATTATGATGGAAAATGACTGGGTCTTGTTGTTCACTCCCAGTGTAAAGTGGTTAGTACCCATTAAAAGTATCTAAAGAACAATGACATCTCAACCAGTCAAGCATCTATGGGAGCAGAACATTATTACCACCTGTCTAATGTGGCGTAGTTTCCCCTTTTTCCACAAAAACAGCTCTGACCTGAGGCCTAGACTCCACCAGACCTCTGAAGGTGTGCTGTGCTATCTGGACCAAGACGCTAGCAGCAGATCCTTAAGTCCTGGAAGTAGAGAGGTGGACCTCCCTGGATCAGATTTATTTGTCCAACACCTCCCACAAACAATCAATGGTCCTGAGTTTGGGATGTCCTTCCTTAGTCCATTATTGGTCAGTACCAACCACTGTAGACCAGAACACCCAACAACACCTGCAGTTGTGCAGATGTTCTGGCACAGTCATCACCGTTACAATATGGACCAGGTCAAAGTCACCCAGCTGCTTACGTTGCTCATTTTGCTGCTTCCAACACATCAGCTTCAAGGACCAAATGTTCACTTGCTGCCTAACATATCCAACCCAGTGAAAAATATAATTGTAATGAAAATAATATGATTACCACTTCTCCTGTCAGTGGTCAGAATGTTATGGCTGATCAGTAAATCCTGGACCACTGAAGAAAAATGGTGGAATTTGGGCAAAAGATTGGTATACATCATGTATGACCTAATTTTGTGCAACACAACTGAGTTGTTGCCAGATTGGGTTCATCTCTGTGTTCATCAAATACAAAAATCAGTGGTTCAAAATGTGAAAGGGGTATCTGATAGCAAAGGAAACAATGAAGATATTGTCAATATAGCAAATACTCACACTCATACAAAGGTTTAGCCTCACACGGGCCTTTTTATGTTTTGCTGCTGCCCTGTCCACAGTTGTACACTGCTTGATTTCCATGTTGGTACTCCTGTGCACTTATTCCAACAAGCGATCTACTGTAAGTAATGCACTGACAATGAATAAGGACCACGCACAACCCCACTTCGAAAACTCCAAACTAACCTTTCAGTATTATACATTAGTGTCATTATTACAGTGTGCAAAAGAGGACATCCTGTTAAGTATATATTTTAGGCTTAACTCCTAATTAACTCACTTTTACACACTGTCAAAAGTAGATAATGGCCAAAAAAAGTCCACCAGGCTATTAGCTCATATTTTAAGATTAATAATTTGTGGGCAAAGAGTGAAAAGAATTAGCTGTAAACAAAACTTAGTAAGAACATCAAAGACAGAAGGTAGCAAAAAAGTTAAAGCAGAGAAGCAACTGTTAGCAACAAGAGAAGGAGATATGGAGAAGCAAGAGGAAGAAACAAGAGGAAAGGGGAAATGTTAACAGCAGTCTACAGATAACAGTTTTTACAAGGCACACAGACAACGCAGGAATCAAGGAGAGAAAGTTAGTTAGTTGGATTTAGTGTCTAATGTACATACACAGCTGAGGTCAAAGCAGAGCAGTCTCTAGAGGACATACAGAGGAGGAGGCACATATATAGAGCGAATGATTTCAATTAAGGCACCATAGTAGCATGGAGGAATGACCATTACACAAAACTGCTGCCTTTTTCTGCATTTTTCAGACTTGCTCTGAGTTACAGGAACACTATGTAGACTATACACAACATGTACACTTTTCCAGTCATACTGCTCAGCCTGTGAATAAACATACAAAATACTTCTTATGGCTAAAGAAATAACGTTACAGTGACAGGAAATAAACAAAACAAGAGGTGTAGAAAGAACTCTACACCACATTGGAGAAGCAAGTAACACAATGAGTAATGTGATATACATTTACATATCGGTATTAACAGGTAAGGCCTTTCCCATGCAAAAACTTAAGGCGAGGTTCCTGTTTTACCAAACAGGTTATTTGAGAGACTGCACATATGTCACTTTAAGAGTAAGAGGGAGAAACAACAAACATACAGCGATGGCAAAGACTGTTCTTATCATCATTGCTGCACAAGGTAAGTTTTCTAACTTTTTAATAATCTACCAACACAATATACAAAAGGGGAAATAGCAAAAGCCATTACTGTTAAAATATATAACGTTAATAAAATATTAATTTGATCAAAATGGATTTCTAACCTTATAAAATTCAAATGTCAACATGTAAAAGTTACACACAACCAATATTCAACAACCCTCTAGTATTTGTACGCAGAATTATGTATATAGATCCCTACAACTAATCCTTCATTAGATTCAAAGTACTGAAATTTTATGATGTAACAAATTATAGTATTGTGTAAATGATGTATAAAGTGCATAATCATTACCATCAAATATTTGGGAAACATTTGACAAAAGAATAAGCCACTACAACCTAAAAGTAACAGAAATCTTAGAAAAAAACAGATTTCAAACTAAATTGAAGGAACGGTGTAAATCAATTAAAGGAATCACGTTCTGGAACAATCTGAACAATGAAATAAAAGACTAAAATAGAATCTTTAAAAAATCTATTGAATCCAGTACATTAGGAAATTATTAAACGGAATTAATTTGGTGGTCGAGACAGTGTTGAATGTAATCATGACTTGGATTATGTTAAGTTATATATGATGAATCACAGCAGTAAGTGAGGGAAGATATTGTACTGTATTGAGAGTATGTATGGAATTACCATTGTAAACACAAGTTTTTTGTTAAATGGGGCAGAAAATATGAGAATGTTCTTTCTGCTCCTTTTCATTTGTAATGTGGGAATTCTGCTGAAATATAAAAGCAGATTTTCTTTTTCTGTGTGTTTCTTTTTAAATTTAATTTTATTTTTATGAATGAAATAAATAAACAAAACTTTTGTTAAGAATTTTCATATACTGTCTCTGTAACCCAATTACTTTATGGCTTTATGCTCATAATATACACAAGGCATGGAAGACTTGCTTATGTAAACCAGTGTGTTGCAGGACATTTAACATGGAACATAAAATCTATATTTTATTTTAGCATTTTACATATAAGAAGCATGGAAAGACACAAACTGAGCTTGTTAATGTCCCCCCAATCCACTTATGACCCTGCCCCCCGAAGGGGAGGCGAGGGTATTGTTTTTGGTTTGTTTTTTTTTTGTTTGTCTGTTTGTCAGCTACTTAATGCAAAAACTACTGGACCAATTTCCATGAAATTTTCAGGAAAGGTGTGAGGTGGTCCAGAATAGATCCCATTAAATTTTGGTGAATGTAGGTCAAAGGTCAATGTCAAGGTCACCAAAAATGCGTTTTCGCAATGATAAGAGATAGGGCAAATCAGGTAAAATGTTTGCGAGGGGCGAGGTTTGTTGTGTCTGGCACCACTTGTTTTGTCTATATCTGTATATCTGCCTGGCAGTTACAGGCAAATATACCTGAATATCATCAGCAAAGCAATGAAAAGCAACACTGTTTTTTTAAAAACAGACCCCAGTGGAAGCATCTATAAGGCAAAAAGAACAGGTGCTAAAACGGAACCCTGGGGAACACCGTAGCTCAGGGGTGACGGAGGAATATTGGCCAAGATTTACAGAAAAACTTCTGTTTGATAAATAAGATTTGAACCACTGAAGTGCAGCACCCTTAATGCCCACATGTCTCTAGGTGGGTCAGAATGATGCTGGGATCCATTGACTCAAAGGCTGCAGACAAGTCTAAAAGCAATACGACAGCAGGTTTCCTTGAGTCAGCAATTAAAAGCAGGTCATTAAAAACCTTTAAAAGGACAGTCTCTGTGCTATGTCTTGATTTAAAACCAGATTATTAATAGAATCTAATAAGCTACAGTTTCTGTGAAAAATATATGTAATTATATATTAGTTATTACATTTACACATTTAACTGAAGTACACTGTTGCCCATAAAGTTGGAATAATTTTGTTTTCAGATACATTCCTCTTTTTATTCACAAGCAACACTCACTTTTATTGTTTGTTTTCTGCTTAAATATGATCAATATATATGTCTGTCTTCGCAGGGCTGTGTACCGTCCTTTCACGTCAGTACCACTTTATTTATGACAGAAAAAACATGAGTGAAGCGCGCCGCTACTGCAGAGAAAAATACACAGACCTGGCCTTTGTGGAGAACATGGAGGATGTGACCATCTTGAACCAAATGGCAGATTTAAGCCAAATGATATACGGGACTTATAACTCTGTAAATTCTCAACCTTTCTATATTTTGTATGTTTTTAGTAAACCCATTTATGTCCAGATATACCAAGTCATTTATGATTATGTACAATCATGTATGTTATGGGTGAAAAAATGAAATATTTCTATTATACTGTATATTTTATTTATGATATCACCTGTTGAAAATGCTGATATTCTTTTTTGAAAAATTATTGATTTAAAAAAAAAAAAAAAGAGTAGAGTAGCTTTAACTTCAGCTGATACTGAATGCTCTATATAACAACTGAGACTAAAACAAATATAACAAATGTTGCTTTCAGACGGCTTGGATAGGGCTGTATGATGATGTGAACAGCTGGAGGTGGTCACTGTCAAACATGAGTTTCTACCAAGATGGAGAAATGGACTTTAGGAAATGGTCTTCTGGTGAACCAAACAATCTCGGAAGTGGAGAACCCTGCGCAGACATAAACGGCTATGGATCATGGCATGATACCTCCTGTACCATACACCTTCCTGGAATCTGTGTTGATTTAACAGGTAAGATGTATACAATTCATACGTTTAAAAGATTGTTTATTATAAGCATCTTCATAGGTTAAAATAAGACAATCATTTGGTTCCAGCATAAAATCTTGTAGTGATATATTAGATTTTTAAATGTGCACAGACTGAATATACAGGATAAAAGTCTTTGGCCACCTTTAGCTTTGCTGTTTTTGCAGAATTGAAATGACCATACATATTCATTTCTTATTCTGTTTTCTTTAGATCTTCTTCTTCAACAAAAAAATAAAGGAAATATAGCTAAACTAAATGGGTTGTAAAGGTTAAAGTCACTACTTAGTGTGACCCCTGACCCCATGATAAGAAGCAGCACAAACAGTTGGAAACATCCTACATGTGAAAATTAATGCAATAAATCTCATATTGTCTGAACCAAAGGGTTAAAGACATGCTAAGTGCAAATGGAGGACACACCCAATTCTACCACTTTGGTTTATAGAGGCTGTTTTTTCCCTGAAACTTGTGTTTTTACTGCTTTACATACTTCCAATTTATCCAGATTAAGATGTTAATGCTAATCTGGATGATTGTTAATGTTCATTAACTTGACAAATATGACAAATGAAGCAGGTTAGTTCTGATTCTGGGTCTAGAATCCAAATATTGAATTTACTTTTGATATCTGTTCACAGGAATTCTCAATATTAGGTCCAAAGAAGTGTCAATACAAGTGAAAAACCATTATTCACATGAAAAACAAAATGAATCTGTCAGACATTTTGACCTGTAAATATCCTTTTTCTTTTTAGGGCCGAATGTGACGTTTGTGCGAACTGAAAGCCTTTCATGGAGTGACGCCCAGAGCTACTGCAGATCTCACCACACTGACCTGGCCAGTGTGAGAAATGAGGCAGAGAACCAGAAGATAAAAGAAGTGGGAGCAGGACAGTTTGTCTGGATTGGCCTTTTCAGAGACACCTGGAAATGGATAGATGGAAGTGACTCTACATTTCGATACTGGGATAGTAACAAACCAGACCCCAATTATACCACACACCCAGAAAACTGTGTTATGGCAAACTTTGGAAACTATGGACTATGGGACGACTGGTCCTGCGACTTCGAGGCAGCATTTATTTGCTACTCCAAGCCTGGTTTGTATCCCATGATTCATTTGGTGTTTACATTTATAGGGTTTAATAAATAGATGATTAATTAGGTTGTGAACACTTATAAGTAGGAATGGGAACTGATATATTTGTGATACCAATGTCATAGTTAATTCTGCTTATAGGTCCAAACTTTTATCAATTCATTTATTTAATCTGGTATGATTATTCTGAAACTACTGTTATCTCTGAAAATGAGCCCAACTTAAACACTTGTCAGTACTCCTAACAATGAGCTTTCAAACTGCTCTCTGGTAATTAGCCCAGTCCTCCTAATATTAAACACAGAGCTTTAGTTATACCATGTTGACTGTAGTGATGTTGTTTTTGTGGTGACTTCCAAAATAATTTTTCTCTACATGTAACCTTTCCTCTTCGGTTAATATTTTGCATTTTTCAGTGAAAATCAGGTATTTTCCTATATTTAATTTACTGATCACGTAGATGTTCATGAAACCTCAAAGTAAATTCAAAAGTTATTATATGAAAACAGAGAATAAACTGAATAAAAAAAAGATGCTTTTCAGCAAAATATATCAACCACTTAATATAAAAATGAGTGTCTACAACCACTGTTATTTCTTCAACTACATTGGTTTTATTGGTGAATCAATGTTACAGAAAATGACAGTGTTTTTGTGTTCACTATGGATCCTCTGAACATCCTAATGGCTCATATGACACTGAAAAGCTTTGAAACAGCATTTTACCAGAATTATTTAAGTGTTGATAGGATTAGTTGATCAAAAGGTATTAAACACTTTAATTCAGAAGGTGCTTTTGGTTGCTTGTGGCTGTTTATATCTTTCAGGGTTAAAATGGTGAAATAAAACATACACTGTTTATGTGAATAATTTTGTGGTGATCTTAAATGGAGTTTAAGCGAGTCACTCTTAATTTCACTTTCTACACATGCATGGCCTGGGTATCTTTTCTGAGCTTGAGTTTATGTAAAATGATGCTTGTCAGAATACATTCCTGAATGTGGAAAGTGTAAAGAGCATCACAAATGATCACTTTATAAGTAGTTTGCATAATGAAAACTGCTGATGGCAACCTGGAAATATTAAAGGAGTGATATTTTGCTTTTTTTTAATGGAATTCTTCATTTTAAAGCATTTCCCTGTGGTCTACATGAACTGTAAATGCTATGTTTGGGTCTGAATTCTTCATTAATTCAACTCCACAGGTCCATCTTCAACCCTATTTCTGAG